>JARHVA010000320.1:5612500-5707500 GCA_037957365.1 Torreya grandis
TCTCATCCTAAGCCTAGATTATTATACAAGCATCCATTATATGGGATCATTGGATATCCTTTTCATTCCAAAATTACAAAATCAGAAAAAATAAAACAATCAAGAAAATTAAAAAATAAATATTGGATTCAACAATTTAAAACTGAAAATGAAATTTCATTTTCACTTTTTATCCTTAACCTTTTAGGGTTTGCCCTTGACTGTCAATAGTTGACCTTGGGACCCCTGACTATTGACAGTTAGGAGAACCCACATTTAAAACATTTTTAGGTACTCAACCTAAGCACCCAATTTTTTAAGATTAACCTTTATCCTCCAAACCAAAAACTTTTGGAGATTACCATTCTTTAACCAACCATTAGACCATATTCACCTCAATTTTGGTCTTTTTTTGACCCAAATAATTACATATTCTATGATGACCTTGCTTGGTCATTTTGAACGCACCAGCCAACCTTGTCATGTTGAAAATTTGAATTTGCACCACCTCATGCACAAATATATGATTTATGTTTTTCAAGGGAGCACTTCCTACCTCAGATATGTACAAAAACACTAACCCTATCTAGGAGACTTATAAAATAGCCTAATCAGCTATGACCAATGTTATGGACTAATTACCCTATCACTTGTACTTCTAGAATCGACCTTATTTTTACCAACATTGGTAACATTAGTATATATGTGATCTTGGCTATCATGTTTAGTCACATTTTATGTGCATGTTTTTATTTTGAATGCCCAACCAACTTTGTCACCAACTTTTTGACTTGCTATATACTGTTTATCAAACCTTGACTCAATTTTGATTTCACCTCATCAACTCCTAGTTTAAGGGGAAACACCTCCTCCCATACTCAGAACAATTAGACCTTCAACCAATAAATCTATTTTAATTTTATATCTTGTTTATTCAAATCCACATAATAAAATGGGGTAAAATGTAGACACTATAAAATCATACTAGATGTTGAAATGCCTCAAGATACCTTAGGGACCACCTAACCCTTCTTGACCCACTAACCAACCTATCAAACCTTGAGTCTAGTTAGATGCTTATCTAACTAAACTAAATAACTTACTAATGAAACTTAACCCACCCATTTTAACCTACCTTGACCCCTTTACCTCTAGACAATCAACTGTCAATGGTTAGCTTAACTATCGATGGTTAGCTTAACCAACGATGGTAAGGTCTTGACCCTTTTAACACATCACCAGTTATGTATGAGATAATGAGGTACAATTAAATATGTTTAACTTATATAATGATAAAAAAGATCCCAAGCATCAAAATTAGTACGCTGACCTACTAGGGAATCTTTTATCCTCTATCTCCTTTTACCTCTAAAAGGAGGGGAGTAGGAGATGAAAAGGAGGATCAAAGGCATTCTTACACATAAGTATTCAATATCTCTAGCCACCTAGTCTTCTTCCAATGATTTAGAAACAAAAATAGAGATTCAAACCTCTACCAAAATTTCTCTCAAGGAAAAAGTACTGTTACTCTACCAAAATTCCTCCAACCATCAACCACTAACCATTTAACAAGCAACATGTATATTTATACTTCAGTCTTATAGTTTTGGTTTCGAACTTATAGACCTAAATCATACCTTTTTAAACCTATCTTCCAACCTCCTATTTCTAACCAAACCCTTAAATATACCCTTGCATGATCTTTGATCTAGTCTACAACTCTTTTCTAAACATTTCTAAAAATCCATAGATAACCATCAATGGTTAACATAACCACCAATGATCACCCTCAACCATCGATGGTTACCCAACCATCGATGGTCAGATTAACCACCGATGATTATCCCAACCACCAATAGTCACTATGGCATGAAATAACAAGTTACTTTTAACCCCTTATCCCTAACTAAATCTAACTTTTTGTGTTCTTACCTATTCATAAACCCCTACCTAATTTTTTGAACCTAACCTAATCTATCTTAGCACTAGTATTGACAAGCTTTTACTATATTTAATCATTTTATATATCAATCATTAATTTATTTCTTTTATTTCATTCTAGTTACTTTCTATTATTTAATGTGTCTTTATTTTATCATTTTTAACTTAATTGTTATCAAAGAGTGAATTGATAGCCTCCTAACAATCTCATTCTTCTTAGATCTAGTTCATGCTAGGTAGTCCACCTAACTATTTTTCTAACAACCCCTTTTGTTAGTTATTTCTTATCTATAGGTAATCCTTCCAAGACAAAAATGAGATCTCTACAATCACATGGATCATGCATTCATAATAACTAGGTATTTCTACCATACCCTTATTACTAGTTTTTTTACCTTCTTTCAAAATTAAAAAATTATTAAAAATTAAGATAAATAACCATCTTTCCTTCACCCTCTTCTCCTAATTCTACTCATTTCCACCACCACCATTGTCTAGCAACCATAGGATGATGAGGTCTAGGCATTGAGGTTGTAATTACCACACCTCATCCTCCTTTTTGCCATGGCTCCCTAACATTCCTCACCTAATAAGGTGGGATAACCAAATGTTCTACCACACATGGTAATTCAAAATTTATGGGTACATGATCACACATATGTTTCCCAACCCACCAAGTGTAGTTTATTGTAATTTATCTCTAGCTCCTCACCTACTATGTGGTTAGCCACTATTGCCAAACATCCACTATGCCCCTATAAGGCATCCATATGATTTGATCTCTCCTAATGGTATCCAAATTAGGCACATGAGGGATCACTCATACTATATGGTCACCCATATCCCAACATGAGGGAGATGGTCATTTAATACATGAGGTAACCTCATAGTTATGTATATAGGGAACATGTCATTTATGTAGTTCATAAAATAATTACAATACCCATAGACTTTTTTCCATGATGGATTACATTGTAGATATTATGTATGAGCTACACCCATATTACAACATCCATATCATATAAGGTGTCATGCTCTAGTGCAGATTAACACATAGAAAAAGGCTAAAAAATCATAGAGTATAATTGGTTGACAACTATGAAAATTTAACTATTTTATAATTTGTATATATTTTTCACCTAAATATACATTAGGAGTTTGTAGAATGTGAAGAGTCCCTCTTTTTTATAGTAAATGGTTGGAATATAAAGCGATAGAGCCTTATTAGCTCTATGTATAGAACTTGATTGTATTACAAAATGGTTATGAAATATTGAGATAAATATAAAGACTTGATAATGTTTCTTATTTATGTCTACTCATGTTCCTTGTCGTAGTTATGCTATATTTTCATGTAATCTATTAATCATGAAAATGTTAAATATTTTTTAAAAATTTAGAATGTGAATCAAGTTATTTCATTTACAATCTTACCTATGCATTTTATTTAATTTATATTAGTAGCTTCCTTAAGTGTCATTTATATTTTATTTCACATAAAAAATCCAAATTAGCATGTTCTTATGGGTTTTCTAGAAAAAATTTCTAATAATGGTGCGATGAGTGTGGAACATTGAAACATGCTGAGATGGTTACCTACAAAAAGACACTGTTAGGTAGGTTGTCATGTTTGATAGGTTCTATAGCTAGTTTTCATATTTTTATAATATTTTCCTTTTTTGGATATGTCCCACATTGGCTAGTTTGTCTTGCTTATTGTATTTCCTTGCCTATTTATGCAAGGCCTCCTTTGTAATAAGTAAGTTATTTTTTGCGTATTAGATGATATTGCCTTTATCTTTGTACATCAACTTTTTATCTTTTCCAACTCTTCTTGTGATTATTTTTATATTAATTCTTCTTATATTTAGCTTGTAATGATCTTGTTTATTTTCTTTTCATGGTATTAAAATAGAAAGTGTTGCAACCATCCATTTATGATTTTGCTACTACAAAGGTTTGTCCATAAATCAAAATTTATTCTTGGCAGAGTGGGGTTTTTTTTTAATGGATATAAGATATATTTTATTTCAATTAACCAAGACATATGGATCTTATTTTTTACCATTATGCACTTATTTTTATAGATCCATGTTTAAGTTTGTTTTGGAAGCTTTTAAAGGCAATTTATATAGGTTTTTTGATGATTTTAGGCCTTACATGCATCTAAATAAAAATCTAAAAGAATAGGTGAATATAAGAATGAGTTTTATGTCCTTTAATTTTTTTTATAATCTCCAAATATTAGGTTATATAACCCTTCTATTGAAAAACCTACTTATTGGTTTGTTGGTGCATACCTACCAACTATATGGTTTTCTCTCAACATAGGTGATATAGATCTTATGTTTTAGATATGAAACCTGGTATGGTTAGTTAATACTCCAAAATTTAATATCATACTAGTTTTAAGAATTTTATATTATGATGTACAACTTTTTTTAGCTTGAAAATCAATGTAGTAGTTTGTCTTCATCATCTGGATAGATGTATGGTTTTCTTCTAGTTTGAGGTCATATGATATGCACTTTAAGATTTGATTCTTGGATAAGATTTTATTTTATTTTTAAATTTATCATGTAATAATTTATACCAATGTGTATCATAATTTATATAATTTTGTGATGTCATAATAGGGCCCATTAAATTAGTTTTTATGGATCTTACAAAGAGTCTTCCTCAAGCTGGCTTTCACCCATTTTTGACAACCCATGCCTTGTTTTTCCCAAAGAAATTTTTGGATTCTTTTAAAATATTTTTTTATAGATTCATGAAGTGGTAAATCATTTTTTGGTCTTATTATATTTGATTTATGTGAAATGTTTACTTATTTGACCCATTTTAATGACGAGTAACTTGTAAAAGCTATAAAATTTTAATTGTGCCTCAAAATAGAGTTATGTTTCTTTAAAAATTGTATTATTTTTTATTCTATATCAATTTAGTTAATTTATATTATAAATAAAACTCAATTATAAAGTGCCAACTTTGTGGGGGCCTTACACTTTTTGGGGAGGTTATTTTTTCCTTGTAGAAGGAGTTGTTAGTTTTTCTTCTTCCTAACTTCTTTGTAATTTGAAAATGGATCACCTCAACACATAAAACTAAATTAGTTATAAAATTAAAATTCAAATATAATTTCAACATAAACACTTGTTGAGAATGGTGCTTGGTGACATTCCCCACTTTACATATGAGGAAGCTCTTGCATGGATTACATCCATGTAAAATGAAGCTCTTTGTTTGATTAACCTACATGTTGTAGATAGTTTATAATTCTATGCTACATGTGCCACATCACTAAAGGAATATTGGGATGCTATTCTATCCTTATTTGAGAAGGATACTAAGTTTTTTGGGTCTTTTATACCATATTTTACTTCACCTCTTTTTGTTGTCTTTCTTTCTTCTCCTATTAGTGAGGATTTATTTTTTTATGATGACATTGACATGGGTGAGGAAATATTTGCACTTCCTTCTTCTCCTCCTAGTGAGGATTCACTCTTTAATAATGACATGAATCAGGATTCCTCTTCATTTTATGAGGACATATTTCTTTATGGTGATCTAGATGAGGCATTATTACCTCCTACACCTCTCACCATTCATCCTTATACAATTATTAGTAAGGACTTGATTATTTTAGATAAGTTATATTCACCATATATTATTTATGATATAGAAGATGTTCTTGCTCCTATTTTGGAGTTTTTTGTTACTCCTACTACTATATTTTTTACTTGTACCACTTTTGATCCACATGCTTATGTGCTTGGTTCCTTTGAGAAACATACTCTTGGATTTAGATCTTGCATACTTCACTCTATGTAATATACTCATGGGTGTATTATTAGACTCTTAAAGTGTGTTATCTCTCCTATTGGCATTGATATTTCTATAGGTGATGTGTCTTTGGGACATCTTGTTCTTAGCACTAAGGAGGAAGGTACATTTATGATAATATCATTTTATTTTTGGGACTATCATACCACCTATGTATATCATTCCTTACATCCTTTCCATCCATAAAATATATATAGTATTGATCTTCATGTGGGGTGAAGGAAGTTATCCTTAGGGTGTTTACACATGAAGTCCTTCCTTCCTTTTTCTCTCTTTTTGGGTGGGAGTTTTGTTCTTATGGGTTTTATTCATTTCTCTACTTCATTGACATATTATACATGAGTACTTGATCAGGCCTTTTTTACAAGACTCATATCATGGATATTCCACTTTGTTTTTTTGTCTATTTTATCCCCTAGACTTACTTGAGGGGGGTTGTTAGAGTATTTTATCATGTTTACTAGGTTCTATAGCTAGTTTTCCTCTTTTTCCTAGTTTGTCCTTTTGTGGATTTATACCACATTTATTATTTTTTCTTCTTATATTTCCTCACCTATTTATGTAAGGCCTCTCCTTTGTAACAATCAAATTATTTTTTAGATACTATATATATATATATTGTCTTTGTCTTTTCATATCATCTTTGTATCTCTTACATCTCTTCTTTTGATGATTTTACTATTAATGATTTAGATCTTTATCTTGTAATGATCTTTTTGACATTCCTTTCAAAAAATTGAAGTGATGTCTAGATGAGAGAATTCAAAATTTTACAGAAGAAGAGGCTAAATAAATAAGAAAATATATGAGAGAATTCTTAAGTGGGAACATACATGGTGAGATATATAAAATATTTTAGTGCAAATAATCTATGTTGTTAGTTGCATGATTGTTGATAATTGAGTACTATTGCTTTAAGATGAGATAAATGAAGTATTTTTGTTTATATTTAGAAAAATATAGAATAATTATGAAATATGGACACTAATTAGATGTGTGCAATAGATTATTAGATAAATACTACAATTAAATGATATACTTTTGAGTTTTCCATGAAAGGGTATATCATGTTTCAAGATATGCATGATTTGTTTGTAATAGGCATCTAGGGAAATTTTATTTAGTGACTACTATCATGATGAATATGTTGGTTGTGAAAAAGGCCATGGTTACTATTCTAGGTAACATGAGGTAGATGATTTGAGTGTTAGGAGGATGTGTGTAATAATTAAGTGAATGGTGAATAAATGAGAAGATAAATTTGGACCTTAATCTATAATGTGGAAGACATAAAGAAGCAAAATGAAAATCAAATTCTTGGAATAGAGTGACACCTGTGACAATAGAGAAGATGGAACAAATATAATAATCCTAATGTATTTTTGAGTAGGAGTAAAATAGTGAGTTTAAAAAATAAAGGAGGAATGAGATATCAAGGAAGATCTAGATAATATTATGAGGATGTAGATGAGGAAATGAGAGGGCCATAAATAAGATAAGGCATACATGATAGCATAAAAATGGATATAGATTAGAAAAGGGTTGAAAAAGATATGAAAGAAAGTAACAAGAGATAAGAGGATAAATTAGATTGGTTAGAAGGTAGTTTTAGATTGTAGTTCCAAGGATATTGTTTGGAGAAGAGAAGAAACAATATTTTGAAGAATTAATCTTAAGTCAGAGTGTTATAGTAGGTTAAATATCAAATGAAGTATAAGTCATAGACATTGAACATTAATTTCAAGAATACACATCCCTTATGCTTAATTTATCAACATAAATAAGAAAACAAATGTGTATAAGCTAGTAAAGGTAGTACATGGTTTTTTGGGAAATATAATGAAGACACCAAGAAATTGTTGGATAGGAATAAATTGATTGAGGTTTGGTTTCAAGTCATAGTAAATATTAAGATGTTGGTAAAGTCTAGTTCACTATAGTCATTTGTTTCAAGTGTGAACACCATAATCATAACACTCAGTTCAAGATTTTTTTATCACTTTGACATTGTATGATGGGTCTATTAAATATGATCAATATCTTTTAGCTTAAAAAATATAGAAGATTGAAAAATTAACTAAATATGTTATAAATAAGTGCAAACTCATATGATCCTTACTAGGAAAAGCTATACAATTCATATACAAAAGGGTTGTTACCAAACTAATCTTTATATTTAAAATAATAGTTGATAGGATAATTTAAAATGAATAAAGTTACAAGTCAATTTTTACAAGACCTAAAATAAATCCATAAAAAATATTGAGAGTCAATATGGGACTATTATCGTAAGTTCTCTGATGTAATGGAAAAACTTGATTTTATGTTCATGATATAGATAAGGACACATGGTTTTTATAGGGTCTAAGACCTTGGATTAGTTTTTTCATTAATCAACCTAGTTCACTCTAAATTTTGACACTATAACAACTGCACTCCAGGTGGAATAAATAGAAGACTATGTAGAAAGTCCATAGTCTACTATGAAATTTGGTACAATGTTAAATGTTGTTTTGTGCAATATGGATGAGTTACATGAATGTAACAAGCCCAAGTTAATATTGTGTTTTATGGAATGTAGAAAATAGGGGAAATATAGGAATGACTACCTAAAATTCAATATAATTTTTTTTGAGATATGTCAAGTAAGACATTCGATTGTAAATTATCATCTATTACAATAATATACCAAAAAATTATAGAGTTTATAATACACTTTATGAAATTTTCACAATAATGATGATAAAAAATGTATATCTATCCAAAAATTGAAGGAGAAACATCACTAAGAATGTCTTCACAATATCTTCATAATAGATCCATACTTTGAAGGCTAAGATTCAATCCCAAATGTAGAAATGACCATTGTGACTCTATATCAACCTTAGGGTTTAATAGGCTAACCACTACAGTCTCCACAATACTAGATATGATGAACTCTACCATATCCTCAATATTAGTAGTCATGGAATGTTGCATCACTTGAACAACAAATGATAATATGGATCCCACATTCTTCCCAAGGGCTATATTGGGGATATGACAACAAATAACAATATGGGTGGGTTTAATCATAGTGATAAGGAGGATATGATACTTAAAAATAATAAGGTTGGTAGTTTCAATAGAGACCAGGTAGTTATAAAGGAGGATATTGAGATGGATATCAAGGGTAAAATTTAAGAAAATATTAATGAAATAGGCATCAACCAATTATCTTCAATTTGTGTGGATAATACAACCAGTTCACATGAAATTTACCAACTAATCCTCAAAGGCATATGTACTAAGTTTATTTTAGAGTTACAAGACAACACCAAATTAAATATTGTTTAGTATTAGATAAATAGAGAAAAGAGAATCATATGTGAAATGTAAACATGGAGAATTTTCACCCAAGGGATCTTACTTACATATAAGTAGTCACTCAGTGCTAACATGTAGAACAAGGATTAACACCCTTGGATATGCTACATGATAAAAAAACTAAAAAGGTACAATAGGATAAATATCATTATCTTTCAAGAGAAAAGGG
Source organism: Torreya grandis (assembly GCA_037957365.1). Classification (NCBI taxonomy): domain Eukaryota; kingdom Viridiplantae; phylum Streptophyta; class Pinopsida; order Cupressales; family Taxaceae; genus Torreya; species Torreya grandis. Next base: position 5,621,799 of record JARHVA010000320.1, read on the forward strand.
TCTGATGTATCAAGAAACCCATTTATTGTAGAATATACAACATAAAATTACATTCAATAGTGATGTTATAGTCATTTATGCACACATGTATGGTCAAATTATGTGCATTAAAAGGAAGGATGAAGTAGTTAATAATATGATACATATACTCAAGTTGGTAATGAATCTAAAAAATGATAATATCTCATAGATAATTACAAATCTCTTACATAATTTTTTAGACTACACACAAAGAGGGAAATAATGTGGTAAAAAATTAGTTTGGTATGTGAATACTAAGAAACAATGGGATGTTGAATCCCACATGGTTATTAAATTGGTAGGATATGAGGTCCAAAATTCTATATTTCATTTAAGAAGTGATATAAATATGATCCCTTAGTCTACATGAGAAGTTTTTGGATGATTGACTCTTAGTTACAGTCTAGTAACACTAAATTTCACAAACTATGAGAGGGTAGAACCTATTGGTTGACTAGAGGATGTAGAAATAAAATTTGATGACATAATATTTCAAGGGTATTTTGATGTAATTGACATGAAGATCAATGAAACATACTACCATATGTTGATTGTTAAGAACAGGGATTGTGATTTTCAGATGATCATTAATACAATGCATAATTGGCTAGAAGAATACCAAGGGAATAAAATTTTCATTATACCCATCAACAAAGTTAAGAGTAATCCATACATCATACCCAAATATCAAGACTCTATTTATGACTACAAAGATAATATTGGTTCAAATTGGGTAAAAAAATAAGTATAACTCATTGTGAGTTGCATAGTATAGATTTTTTCATCTAGAAACGAATCCTCAATAATGAATACAAAAAACATAACAAATTTAATTTAGACATGTTGTATAAAGACACAAGTTCCATAGTTTCAGATAAGAGAGTGAGATTCACTTTATATGTGATCATGAATAAGGTCTAAATTAGATTTTATATATCAAGTACGTGCGATAGACAAGGATTACACTAAACCCATTAGGAATGTGTTATACAATGGGAAGTTACATCTTATGAGAGTGGGGACTTAGATGATCATATGTTGTATTTGGTAAGAGGAGATAATGAGCTGAGACCAATACAAATGGTTGTTGATATAGAGTAACAATTATCTCAAGATTTTATAACTAAGGATTTAGAATAATTTATGTTTAAATTAGAGAAAGATGTTCCAGATACAGATAAATAAATCAATGAAATAAATTATTCTTTAAAGGGTATTTATATGACATGGTGGGAAGTACAAAGTTTAAATTAATTACATTGGGAATATGATTTTGAATTACTGTGGGATCAATTTTATATAGCACCTATGATCATGAATCAATGACCATTTTTATTGAAATTAAAGCATCTTTAAATGAATATTAATAAATGTGTAAAAGTGTGGTACTCTTAAGGTTTAGAAAATAGATATTGGGTGCATGTTTTCAAACATAATTTAGAACCCATTCCAATAGTGTGGTACATACATGAAGAACAAAAAAGGGAGACTAATAATTAGCCATAAGTCTAATAGTAATATATTCAAACATTTATTTTCAAATCATAAAACCCCTTGGTACACTGAGCCCTTAAGAGGTTTAAGGTCTTATTATGATATGTAATAGTAGAGTATTTTAGTATTATACAATATTACACTTCCCAAGAAGAAGCTACTAAGGACATGAATGTAGACTTGTAAAACTACAAGGAGAGTACATAGGAAAGAGTAGTTTATGATAAAAAAAATTAAAATATAATCATAGATAATGGGTAATAAGTTGAGTCTAATGATAATGATTAGGAATTTGATTTGAAGGGGTTTTTAAACCTGAGAAAGCAATAGAAGAGCCTAAATACAAATTCATAAACCAAACTAAAGATCAACAACTGAGAAATATTAATATTTAAGAGTAAGAATGATAGATAACATCAAAATACTTTATTGCAAGTAGATCCTACAAATATAATAAGATTCATTTAATAAATTGGTTGGTAATATTGGGATAGAGTCTATACTAAAAAAAAAGTGACTTTAGGTGACTATTGGATGCAAAATGAGATTTCAGGGGGATTGCAACTATTGCATGATTATCAAGATGTATTTCTAATAAAGTTAGTAGAAGTAAAAGGTGTAGAACCTTCACTAGGAGAGATGAACTTAGACATAAAGGAGTGCACATGAACTATTGAAAATTCCCCGTATAGATCAAACCCTAACATGAAATTAAAGGTAAAGGTTGAATTGGATAAGATGCAAGAAGCAATCATCATCCATCTAAACGGAAAAAAGACTAGGTTAACCCAATGGTGGTGTAAGCTAAAATGTATGGATAAATTAGAGTATCAGGGGACTATCATGTGATAAATTATGCTTGAATTAATTATCCATTCCCAATCCCATTCCTAGATGATGTTTTGGATTTAGTCACAAGACATGAAGTGTATTATTTTATATATGGGTTCAGTGAATACCATCAAATACAAATCACAATAAAATATCTAGATAAAAACATGTTTGAAACATAATGGAGATCTTTTGTAAACAAATTAATGTTGTTTATATTGAATAATGCTTTTGTTGTGTTCTTTAGGAATATGGTCATCACATTTAAATACTTCATCCATGATTTCTTGAAAGTTTTTATATATGATTGTCCTATTTTTTATTTATTCAAGGAGTACCTATCCAAGGCATGGATGATGTTGGAATACTATCAAACTATGTTTATTACATTGAACTTTAAGAAGTGATTGTTCTTTCCAGCTTTTAGTGTCATTTTGGGTCATATTCTATGTAATGATGTGATTTTGCTTGACCAAGCCAAAATCATAGTTATTGTGGGTATGCCACCTCCTACAAAATCTATAGAGGTGTAATCATTTTTGGGTCATCTTGAAAATAATATAAATTACTAAAAGGATACATAGTTATGTTTGATCCCATGGAGAAGCTACTATGAAAATATGTCAGGTTCAAATAGGCTAATGAGTGTCAATCAAAATTTGTAGAACTAAAATAGAGGCTAGTAATAGTTCCCATACTAGTCTTTCTTGATTGGATAAAACCATTTCATGTTCATGTAGGCACTTCAAGAACTATTATAGGAGTTGTTTTAGCACAACCAAGAGATGGAGGATTAGACCATTTGATTCATTTCTCAAGTTGAAAACTATCAACTATAGAAAAAATATATAACTATAGAATATAATCCATATCAATGGTGTTTGCACTACAAAAGTTTATACACTACCTTCTAGAAAGAACATTTGAAATTATTTATTAATCACCAAGCTCTATGATATTTGGTAAATACATCCATGTTAAGAGGGAATATATTTAGGTGGTTGATGTTGTTTCAAGAATTTTTATTTAAAATAAATGTGAAGCTTGGGAGATAAAATATGGGGTTAGACCATTTGAGAAAAATATTCAATGGAGAGTAACTTGAAGAAATATAAGATGAATTACAAATGCCCATTTATTTTGAGTCTTTGTGATCCTATAAAACATGGAAGATAGCCAAATTCCTTGAACAAATATTTTTTCCTATTCACTATGGTGAAATGGATAAAAAATAGCTGATCACAAGAACCATTGAATTTAGAATCATTAATGGATTTCTATACAAAATGGGCAAAGGAATCATACTACACATAGTATCTTTAGAGAATGAATGATAAAAACTTCTTCAAGAGGCACATTAAAGAATCATAGGTAGACATTTTTTAGGAGAATCCATTGCGAGGAAGATACTACAAAGTGGCATGTGGTGGATATTATGTTTTGGAGACTATTTCCACATTACAATGTATTTCAGATACTATACATTAAAATGTACTATACACTCTTTATGTATTCTTGTAGGGGTTTAAGGGTGGCAGCCCCCAAAAAAGTCTCTGGACCCCCTTAATAGGGAACCATTATGGGTTGAATTAGCCCTTGGTTTTGGTACGATTTTTTTTTGTAAAACCACTATGTTGGTTATATATTGATGTATTATAGATGGACATAAAATAGGTAATACATCATGGGTTAGTACAGTTTTTAGAAGGTGAACAAAGTGTGTGAATTTAGGTATGAATTCAAGAAAGTTTGTTGAGAACAACAACACAAAATATTTGTGCATTATAATTGTGAGAAGATAGATTTGAGAGTGGATTGTACTCTTGTTGGCTTTTACTATAATCTGATCAAGTGTTTCTTGGAGGATGTATCCCACATTGGGTGAACCATCTTAAATCTTGTATTCTTGTTGTGCATTTTTATTTCTATTCATATCTCTTATTATTGTGATTTTTTAAAATTATTCTGCATTAATTTATAATTTATTCCTAATAGTGGCCTAATTTGTTTTAGGATGCACAATAGGTATCAAAATACTATGACATCTATCAATGGATGGGAAGGCCTAATCATAAATATAAAATTCTATTAAACCCCATAGTAGCTTAGTAACTATTTGAATAGTGGAGAATTTAATTTGTAGGACCAATAAATATACATAGTAAATAAATCCATGTAATTTACATAATTATTCTGATGGATTACTTCACTAAATGGTAGAAGTTGATGTGACACCAATCTATAGTTCTAAAGATGTAACCAATTTTTTGTATGGGAATATTGTAACCATATATAGATGTCATATGAATTTTATCAATGATATAAAAAAACATTTCTTCATTAATACCATGAAGAATATAATAGAGGATTTTATGACATTTCAACAAAAAATCACAACATATCACTTGCAAGTTAATGGGTAGGCAGGAGCATCAAACAACATCCTTAGCAAGATGCTCACAAAAATATGCAATGTGAAAAGAGATGATTGGGCTGATCAATTTCATGCAATCCTTTGGGTATATAGGATAAAATAAAATCATGAAACATATTCCATTACTTTTCTTCTAGTTTATGGATTAGATTTAATCATGCTAATGAAATACACATCACTTAGTCTATGAATTACAATGATCATGCAATTAGGAGAAAAAGACTCTCTTTAGGCAAGATTGATGGATTCAATTCAGATGGAATAAATCAAGTAAAGATCACAGTGGACATAAGAATTCATCAATCAAATTTAAAAATCATGGAATGATCACAATCTATAATCCAAATAATTTTACCTGAAAAAAGTATTATTACTACATGGTAGCATATGTTTGGCATTTCTAAGCAAGTTACACATCTGATGGAAAGGACCTAACACTATCCATGAAGTATCAAAATAAGAAACAATTATATTAAAGTACATTTAGGGAGCCATTCTTATAGGACATGTAAATGGTTGAAAGCTTAAGCCTTATCATCAACAATCTCTATGAAATATCACATAAAATTCAGAGAGGGTGTTATAAAACACCATTTAGATTAGGATTTTTTTAATGTATCATTTTATTATTTTGTTTTTTAGTTTATAGTGTATATTTATAGTGAAATATCTATATCGTGACATTGGAACCAAATTTTAAAAGTTAAAATCACATAGAGAAATAATGAAAGTAACCCAAAACAAAAGGAACAATGTCACACAAAGTCAACTATGGGTGATCAATTAATTCTAGTAAGGAGGCATTTAAAAATCAAGTATAGAGGAATAATAATCAATATTAATTAAAAAATCCTCTACTAATGACACATTTAAAATATTTTATCTTTCTTAAAGTGGATTGAGTGTCACAATTAGGTGATGTAAAATAAAAGAATGTGACAAGGGAAAAGATGATGTATTACATCAACAACTCCCATTACCCAAATTAATGCATATATAAAATGAATTACCAACATCAAATCATCAAAAACCAATTACAATTAATTCATCAAGTAGAATGACATGAAAACAAATCAACACATTCAAAGTAATGTGTTGACAGATTCAAGAAACAAAATCTATATAAATAAGGGCATACTATCTACACAATGACATTACACACTTTCATAAATAAGATCCATATATTATTTGTGTCTAATTCATTCATTTATGTGTGGATTGTTCTCTAGAATCATTGAACTAAAGTTATCATTTGAATAGTATGAGAACAACAACCATGGATCACTCGGGACTTTTAATTCTTCTCATAGATACATAAAAAGAAGAGATGGGGATCATTATTATAATTAGACAAAAAATATACCATGATGTAAACCTATATGACTTCATTGACCTAAAAAAACCAACTAGTAACAATAAAAATAGGAACCCTAGCATTATCACATTGCCTATGATGAATTTATGTAGAGTGAATTATCAAATTACCAACCTTTGTCTATCTTGATGAGTTGATGATGAAATTTACTAGTTGGCATAATGACATCACTATTCATTTATCACAAGTCATGACTATTTTAATTAACACAACCACCATGACATAATTAACAAGACTAGTTGTAAGGGGTAAATTAATTTCCCCTTATAATATAAATAACCCACCCATATATTTAGACATAACGGATAAATATAGTATGAAATCTAGGGGATCTATATATACTCTATAAAGGATGTTTCAATTCACATTCTCCTTGAATTCATCACAAATTGGTTTAGGAAAACCACCAAAATCTTGAATTTGGCCAAAAAAGGAGTAATATACATCACTTGTTGCATGATCTAACTCAATGAATATTTTAACTAGATAATATTTTTGGTCTTCAAGCTCATCATGAATATTGATAATGTCATCAATAGGACATACCATGTCTCCCAATACCGATTATTGGTATTAATTATCTATTTCACCAAATAGAAGTCCCAAATGGCCCCTTTAATTTGGACGTCATCTTCTACCCTATGACCACTTTTGCAAACATTTCATGGACCAAAATAGGATAATATTGTGAGAAATGAGGAAGATTAAATGCACGGTGGATTATAATCTAATGTCTTATCTTGTCACATCCTTAGGTTACCATATGTGTCATGTAGTATTTGGGAAAACACATTGCAGTGACTAAGATGCATGATGGCATCTAAATTAGATCCCATGAGCTTCCAAAGGCACCCATCACTTCCTTACTATTTTTTGTTACTAGGTTGGATTCACATATGGAAGTTTTTGGTAAAAATATCTTTTTTCTCACTCAGTACCACCATTGTGAATGATATTGTATGCAATTAAAAATGCATCACATCTATAAATCAATCCAAACTCAGAGAAGATAGATCATACAATATACTTCCAATTGGGGATACATTAGATAATTGAGAACATGACCAATATGGGGATCTACTAGTCCTGATTATGGGATATATTATCAAAATACATAATTTTAAGGATGGTTTCAAAGCCTCCAATCAAGTATAATAATGAAATAACCATAAGGAAGTCATATTTTTTGATATCTCACTAAACTAAAAACAAATAAAGCAAATCTAATATAGTGTTTGCCAAAGCTTGTGGTACAAAATGGGGGTTAAAAATAAATAAAAGTAAACATGCATAAGAGACATATACTCAATTCAATGTATGTGGAATGCTAATACATGGAAGAGAATTATAAATGCATATCTATCTATTCTTACAAAGGAGGAACAAAGTTAGGAATACTTACCTTTGAAGACAAACCCATTGAGCTTCAATCTCTCCCTTGCACAAGGTATCTTAGAAGAGGTTGTTTTGGTATGGATGGATGACAAGGATAAATTAGCTCTAGGATACACAACCTATAAATGCATCCAAAAAACTTATCCATAATACAAGATCCGTATCTCCAAAGAATGTATGAAAACCTAAGCTTGCTCTTCAAGTAGAGTGGTGGATAAGCAAATGCACAATATCTCTTACTTCTTCTTATCCTTTATAAATAATGGTGAAATGAACTTGTATATATAGGAAACTCTAACCCTAAACCCTTTCAAAAATTATAGCCAACAGGGTCGACTCAATCAACCTACTATAATTTAACCATGTTGAAAATGAACTACATCGACACTGTGGGTTGATAACAAAACAATATAGGGTCAACCTGGCCAACATAGTTTTAAAACTACTAAAAGGGGATTTAGGCTAGGAAAAGGTAAATGAAAGTGGAAAAGGACTGGAAGAATGTGCAATAGAGATTAAAAAGCTTAGGGATAAGGTTTTTAGGAGACAAGTGTATAGATAATAAGTGGCAAAAGGGATAAAAATCCTATGAAGCACTAATGGTATGCCCACCCCTTTCTTGATGCACCCCTTAAGGCATGTACTTAGAGAGATTGAGACTTGATGGGTTCTTACAAGATACAAAGTGTCAGTTATTGATAAAATTTTGAAAATATTATGTGTATACACATGCCCCACTCAAATCTCATAACATGTCACATGAGTGTAATATGGGATGGTGCTTCAGGAAATAGAACATGATAACACATAACATTGATGCTAAGTAAAATGTAGTCAGGATCAAATAAGATAAATAAAAGGATAAAATTTCAAAACACATACCCTTACTTACCTGAGTTCTATAGATAAATAATTAGAATTCAAGAGAAGTGAAGGCATCTAATGTGAAGAACATTAAGTGAACTTATAGAGACTAGTGCAAAAAATAGCCAAAAAATCAAAAGTTTTGGAAGATAGGTATACAGTAGTGGAAAATATTTTCTATGTCATCATTATTCCAGAACATTTTATGGTTCAAAAAATGGATTAGTAGAAACAAATATATAGGTAAATCAATGAATTTGACAAAAAAATATTTGAAAGAATTAAGATTTTGTAAAATTAAGTTTAAATAAGGTCAAAGAGAAGTCATTTGTTATGTTTGACTTGTGATGGAGACAAAAAGAGATCTAAGAGACCAAATGAGATAGGATGGTGAGGATATAATAGGTGAGATGAGAGGGACTCCCATCAGTGTTAGTGAGTGTAACATAGGCAGGCAATTGAGAATCTCAAACTAGTTTTTGAATATTTTATTGATTTTAAGTGCTTTTTAGAAATTTGTGTTTTAAAGCATTTCAAGGAATAAAAATGAACCTAAAAAAGTCCCTAGGTGTAGGAAAAACATTTAGGGAAATGGGTTTGAAGGGTTTGGAGTAATAACTATCAAATGACATTTATTACTAAAAATATAAGGGTTCAGTAGTCAAAAATAACTAGGTCGACCCAATCAACCTAGTAGGTTGAAATTTTTGAAAATACACACTGCTGACCTAGTAGGTTGAAATTTTTGAAAATACAGACTGCCGACCTAGTAAGTATGTGTCGACATAGTATGTTTTCCAAAATGCTAGCTTAGTACTTTATTACCAACCTAGTAGAAAAATTCACTCTACCGACTTATTACTAAGAGAGGAAAAAATTAAAGGATTAACTTAGTTTATAAAGTCAACTTTAGTCAAAATAAGGAAATTTTGGTCAACCTAGTGTTTGACTAAGTGACTAGATTAGTACAAAAATACATGAAATAGGCCAAAAGAGTGCTAGAAAGGTCCAAAATGGTCGATTGAGGACTCAAAGAGCTGAGTAAGTTAAAAATAGGCCTAATTGATTAAAAATGAATAAATTAAAGCAAATTAGTTTTGTTTTAGTTATAATTTGAAAAGAATGTATTTTTATTATAAATGACATGGAGGATCTAATATATCTTTTGTTATTTTATGGTTATAAGGATGACCTAGATTTTGGCATTTAGTGGATGTAGTATGGCTTCTTGAATTATTAGAGTAATTATCTATTAGATACCAAACTAGATTGATTGCTTTAGAATTGGGAGGTATTATGGAGATGTGTAGGATTCCACTTCATTCAGATTTACTAGTCATGTTCCTAGGATCCTAAGAATGATTGCCTAACACCTTTAGGTGGGAGATGGAAGGGGATACCATAGAGGTGAGTATCACCTTAGAGGATGTCTATGCCATCTTGGGACTACCTATAATAGGTACACCCATGGTTATGGGACTATTAGATAGTGAGGAAGAGAGGAGAGCTTTAGCCATATGGGTGATGGGCTTAGAGAGGATATAACCTAGTTTGAGAGTTTGTTTATTCAATGTTTATAATTCATAGATTATAGACATTCATAAGGAGGTGATAAGACTTGTGATAACATGGATGTTGTGTCACAAGTTAGATGGCAAGGTATCAATATTTGTGATAGCCTTGTGCCTGATGATATTGGAAGATGGGGTGTTATATGCTTAGGCTCTGTCATCTAGGTTTAGATAGTACATGACATGTATGGGGTGTTTTTATAAGGGAAAATTTTGATAAGGCCCATTATATTTTTAACTACATCAATATATGAGAGGTTCCTTATGTATGGGTTGATTGGGTTAACCCATGCGATCAATGATAGGTTACCTTGGGTATAGAGGCATAAGTAAAATTAGGTAGCATGGGTTGTGCCACACATGCTAGTGTTATAGATAGTGAGATTAATAAACATTGTATGGAATCCTTATGGGAATATTACTATAGTTTAACTAAGCTAGGAGATAGTGGCACCAACATTATAATGGATAGAGATTATCATACACTATACCTAGTGGATAGAGCTACATCTAGTGGCTCATGTATCAGGATAGATGAGATTTATTCACCCAATGGCATCAATGGTGTTTCCTAAATTTTGGGCTTGACATGTAAGACAGATGAAGGGGAGAAGAGGATTATGGCCACTAGTTACTAGGCTAATAATCAGACCATGTCATGAGATACTATGGACATGTCAGGCATGATGGGCAGTAGAGGGAGATTAAAAAATTATAGAAGTAGGAGTATAAGAGGGACCACCACCAACACTACAAATAGAGGAGTAGTGACTACCATAAATATGACATCAATGGAATCATAAGTAGTAAGATAGAGCTAAGATACTAGTAACCCTAATGGGCTAGGATAGAGGTGGGTAATAGAGAGACCACTAAGGCATAACCTGAGATGGACACAAGTGGTGACTATGGGATTTTATTTTGGATGGTAACCTACATATGAGGTTATTAGAGGGTACACTAATGGGGAGACCATTCTCAGTGGTTGCATATATGGTGAGATAGTGGTAGGTGACACATGACTAAGCAATAAAAGATGGTTAAAATTTTTCTTAAGTTATTTGAGATAGAGTATAATTAGATAGATTTGGAGATATATCAATGATCTAATATCTAGGTAGTTTGATTCTTATATGTTATTCAGAGGAATAGGAGAATAGATTAGGGTCCCTATTGAGGGGATCAATCCATGATATCATAGATGAGGTGTTGACCCTATATAACCCTCCCACATTATAGGATCCCATGGTACCATCTACCCTAGCTCAGGCAAGATGGTTAAAACTAGTAGGAGGGAACACAAGGTAGTTATAGGTACATAAAGAGAGGATATAACCATATATAGGGGTGGGTGTAGGAGAAAAAATGACATGATAGACCCTAGCTTAGGAGAGAGCTATGCATCTAGCTACCATGACCTAGATGGGATAGGTATAGGCCCAAGTGAGAGTAGCACATCTAGAGACCCTAACCCAATTAGCATGGGTACAGGCTTAGGTGGCTCAAATAAAAGTTTAGGTATCAAGACTAAGATCTTAGATAGTCTCTTTATAGTATTCTATTTGGAGTAGTTAGACTTAAAATGACCAATCATGAAAGATTTGGCTTTTGAATGTTTTAAGGATTTTTAAGATTCCTCCTCCATATAAACTTGGAATGACCAATCATGAGAGATGGAGTGATACACATGAATGAGCTATAGGCTTAGGCTAAATTAAGCTAAGTGACCAAAGACAAGATTGATTAAAACACTTAGGATTAATAATTAATCCACATGTTATCTCAAGTCTCAACCATGTATATGCTTAGTTTACAAAAAGGGAATAAAGGGAAAAATGAGATCCAAAGTGAACCAATATAAGGATATTACTTGTTTGTTAACTAATAACATGGTAAATAGGGAATGACTAAAGGGGAATAGGTTTGTATAACCAAGTCACAATGGCAATTATTCATGTATATATAGATAATAAAGCAAACAATTATGAAAATAGAACAAGGGAGTTTTAAGTAGGAAACTCAAGAAGGAAAAGAAAGCAATGATAAAGAAGACATCCATAAGCAAACATAAATGACATAATAAGCAATATATAAAGTGCAAAATCAAAGTCACCATGTAAGACAAATAAGAATTTGATATAATTTTAAATCATATAAAAAATAGATAAAATAAGATTGGATCACATATCAATCCAAATGTAAATGTAAGAACACCATGCATGTGCTCATAAGTACTAATATATTTTCCCACACACATTATCTAGAAAATCTTATAGATATTTATGAAGTTGAAGTTGAACTATAGATAATGTCTCATATATCTTCAGGGGAAACTTGGAAACTACTTCATGTCTAATCTACATAATAGAAAAGGTAGGAATGATTGATGGATAGTGCTGAAGATGGATATCAGGAAAGGGATGCTTAGAATAATGTATGGTATAAGACTATAGAAGTAATGAAGGGATCATTAGTGGAGAAGGATCCATAAGTGAGGGAATCATAGGTGGATAAGGATCCATATGTGAGGGAAGGTCCATGGGTGAAGGAGTCATAGATGGAGGAATAGGAGGTGATGAAGGGACCACAGAAGGGGATGTAACCATGGGAGAATAAGGGGGAGCCTTCTTATAGGAATGAAATATGGGAGGAATGGTAAAAGGTATAGGAATAATTAGGATATGGTATTTAAGGTACTACTAAAGGATGTAATAACGATTAGTGTGATGGGTGCCACATTGGTGACAAAGACAATACACCTCTCCATACTTAGAAATATACTCAGGTATTACCTTCAGTGGATGTATGGATTTATATGAGGATTGAAGGATAGAAGGATGTAAAGTTTCAATATATTATCACACCTTATGAAAATACATGGAGGCATGATTATATGTGCCATGGAAGCAATAGATACACTTGTGAGTAGGCTTAGTAAAGGTACTCACATGAGGAGGTGTAACAAAAATGGAAAGAGTTTGAGAAGGTTCATCAACCCATTTGGTGGGAAATAGAGCCATATGTGGTAAAGGAAGCAAACCATCACTAAGGTAAGGTGGTTTTAGTGAAGGGACTAGACTAGGCTTGATAGAATAAGTGATGGGATCAAAAGCAAGAATAAACTTAGCTAAAGCAAGAGTAGGAATAGGTTCCAAAGTGGGCTCTACTAAGGGAAGGGTGGGGTATATATAAGTTTGAAGGAGGGTTACATTCATATCAAAGATAAAGAATCTATAAGGGTTAAGGTATCTAGACAAGTAATAAGGCCTAACCATAACATGATCTAAAAGCATACTCTTATGTAGTTCTTCAAAAAATAGAGTTGTCTATACCATATCTACCCTTGGTGGGTTGGAGGATGCTTAGGATTACAAATTTTTGGTTTAAAGCTGCTTGAAATTTTTTCCAATGAAGTTGACTAGGTTGACCTACTTCTATAAAACCTTACTTTTGAAGCCTATAAAAATAACTATGTCAACAATGTTGACCTAGTTTGTGTTCTAGAAGTCTAAAAATGCACAGAGTCGATAAGGACAACCTAGTATGTTTTTTGAAAGTTTAAAAATGTATAGAGTAAACATGGTTAACCTAGTATTTTTTATGGAAGTCTAAAAATGTACAAAGTCAATAGGGTTGACCTACTATGTTTTCTATACCTGATGAAAAACCTAAAAAAATATAATAGAGTTGAACTGATGTGATTATGTGTTAAACCTATGCACAAAAGTTAGAACTATGTTGACATTATCAACCCAGTATCACAAATATAGAGAAATAAAATTATAAAATAATGAAAAATGTAAAATTAAACCTAAAAGGGTTATATTCAAATCAAGTTAACTAGAATGTATGTAATCAAAAATACATCATGTCTATAAATCAATCCTAACTCAGATGAGATAGATCATAACATACACTTCGAATTGGGGGCACATTAGATAATCATGAACATGACCAATAAGGTGATCTGCTAGACCTGATTAGGGGATCTATTATCATAATACACAATGCTAGGGATGGTGCCAAAGCCTCTAGTCAAACACAATCACATAATAACCCTAAGGGAGTCCTATGTTTTGCTATCTCACTAAACTTATAAAAAGTAAATAAAATATAATCTAGTGCTCATCAAATCTTGTGGCACAATGTGGGGGTTAGAAAAAAATAAAATTATGCATTCATAAGAGACATATACTCACATCAATGTATATATAATATTGATTTATGAAAGATAATACAAATGCATATCTATCTACTCTTACAAAGGAGGGGAAAAGTTAGGAATACTTACCTTTAAAGACAAACCCATCGATCCTCAATCTCTCCATTGGCCAAGGTGCTTTGCAAGAGGTTGTTGTGGTATGTAAGAATGGCAAGGATAAATCAGCTCAAGGATACATAACCTATCAATGCATCCAAAAGACTTCTCCACAAGACAAGATCTAAATCTCTAAATAAAGTATGAAAACTTAAGATTTATCCTCAAGTATAATGATGGATAAGCAAATGTGCAATAACTCTTACTTCTTCTCTTCTCTAAATAATGTCAAAATGAACTTGTATATATAGGAAAATCTAACCCTAAACACTTAAAAAAATTCTAGCCAATAGGGTCAACTTAGTTGACCTAGTATTATTTAACCCATGCTAAAAATGAACTATGTTGGCACTATTGGTTGATGACAAAACAATACAAGGTCAACTCAACTGACATAGTTTTAAAACTACTAAAAGGGGATTTAGGCTAGGAAAAGGTAAATGAAATTGGCAAATGACTATAGAAGGGTGCCATAAAGAGAAAAAAACTTTAGGATAATGTTTTTAGGAGATAAATGTGTAGATAACAAGTTGAAAAAGGGACAAAAAACATGTGAAGCACCAATGGTATACCCAACCCTTTCTTGGTATACCCCTTAAGGTGTGCACTTAGAGAGATTGAGACTCAATGAGTTCTTACAAGATACAAAGTGTCAGTAATTGATAAAATTTTGAAAATATTATGTATATAAAGATACCACCAGGGGAAAAACAACCTTTAACTGAATAACCATATATGAAACCACAAGTATAGGTGTAGGCACCACTTGAAGCAAATGCAACTCCATTGCAGACTAGTGTATTAAAGGAAAAGGCACTAGAACATAGAGCATCACCACTTTCACTAAATAAGAAATGTAGTACCAAATCATGGAATTTCAAGAATAATGTTCCATGAATTACTATAGAATATGATGTTTCTTAGTTTGTAATCACATGAAATTACTAATTCAATTATATTATTGAGGACATAAGAATTGAGGTCTATGAGGAAGAATAATAAAAATATTTTTTCTTCTAGAAAGTAGTTCACACTTTTCAAGTGTGAAACAATGTGTCGAAGATCATTCTAGTAGACATCCCCACACCTCTTGTGTTTATATTTGTAGACACATTGGTAGAATAGGAATAAAACACACACAATATGGATACTCTTTTTGAAGGGGAACTAAGCGAAAGGGCACAAATAAGCCAATAATAGTAAAGATTCCCACAACAACCATTGATGCATAAGGAAAGTACTTATATTATACCCCAATTGTCACTAGATATTATAGAGCGTATACATAAATTTTCCAAACCTCATCTATTTTAGGAAGATAATCTATATGAGGCTCAAGTGCCATAACATTATCCACAAGAAACTACCCATGCCTAGATGTTGCTCATGAACTCTTTGGTTCTTGTAGATTAAAAAGGGCACTAGTCCACAAGTGTACTATAGTATAATCATCCACTTCTTCCTCTCCTTGAAATTAAATTTCATCTCAAAATTATTCAAATATTATGCATGAGACATAAGTGAGTTCACAAACACAACCAAAGAAGTCAACTACACAAGAAGATATCATAACATAAAAGTAAGCTACCAAGGATAAACTCAAGTAGGAGAAGGCTCAAAATGTGACTATGAATAAGGTTATAAAATAAGAGAATAAAAAGAGGAATGAAGAAGTAACACACAAGGATAATAATAATTATTAATGGAAGAGACAAGAGTAATAAAATAATAAATAAGATGAAGAAGTGGTGAGGAAAGAGAAAGAGAAAGAGAAAGTAAATCAAGCACAAGTAACATAAAAAATGAAGGCAAAGGTTGATGCAATAACTAAGGTAGAAGAAGAAGAGAAAAATAAAAAATCCTATGAAATAGAGAGGAAGAAACATATAATTAGGTCCAAGATCATGAGGTCAAGGACTATTAAAAGGTAGCTACCAAATTAAAGGTAGAATCATAGCACCAAATGTAATAAAAAATCATAGTATAATAGCTAGTATAACTTGCCAAGAATGTGATAATAGCCAAAACCTAACATCTATATTACACATAACAAGGTTCAAGGTCCACTCAAAGGGGTGCATAATAAGAGACTTCCAATCACAGGCCATAATTCCCTAATATTTTTTTGTGGGATGTCCCTACACCTTTAGTGAGACATATAACCTTATAACGTGTAATGAAACAAATAAAGAAGGCACCTATGACATAATTCTTCTAATTTAGCCCTTGTAATAATGGTTCATGAATCATTGATCAATGTCTCCTAGTTTCCTTTAGAAAAATAAACTGAGGGAATGACTATGCTATATGAATCCATCACACAAAATGCTTCTGCACTAGAATAGGAGGCATCAAAACTAAAGGATGAAAATGTAGATTTACACCTCTACCTCACTAAAGTAAGGAAATTAATTGATGATAGTTTCCCTACCTTTATCACTCAAGTCTTAGGTGACCAAATAATTTTAGAAGAGAAACATTTCATGAAACTATTGTCTAAGTTGAAAAATAGTGGCTTGCTACACAAAATATCCAATAGATTAAAATGTAAGGCTAGAGGTTGAAAGATGAAACAAAGGCTATCTGTAAACTATTGGATTAGTATGAGCAAGTCTTGGAAACTGTTGTGAATAAGGATATAAATATTACTTGATCCATGTTGGATTGGAAGTAGTAGCTCAGTATCACATTGAATGTGGTATGTCTAGATCTTTTTAAGGTTGATAAATCCAAGGAAATAATGATATATTAGGCTAATACACCTAATTCAATGTATTCAATGTTATAGGAGTATTTAAACTCAAGATACGTAGTGATGGCCAAGATGACTAGTTATTAGAATGAGATGATTCACAATAAATTTTAAAAAATCCAAATTCAACAACATGTAGATATATTATAGAAGTTCATGTTGGAGATCTAACACAAAGTCTCAAACAATAGGGTTGTCATTCTAATCTTTGAGGATTATAATATTTAGAACCTAATGCACCATATAGATCCTTTGTACACTATGATTTAATTGGTGTGGGGAACTCTTAGTGATTAAAATAACTTGTTATACTTGGAAAGTTATATATCTAAAATCATTGTATAGATGTAGCTTGTCCCACATAACTAGATCCAATAGGAACTCTAGACACAAAAAGTTTCTATAGATGCATAGCCAAATATTTAACATAAATAAAGGTTATTGACATTTGGGACTACATCTATAAATTCTTCATGCACAATTCCAACACATCCATCATCATCCTTAGATTAAGAATATGAAATTATTCCAAATATAGATTTCATATCATATATCGATCTACCTTCCTATCATTCTATGCCTCCTCATTCTATATAAGGTATGGTACACACTAATTTTGGAAAATTTTACAAGCTTCATTATTTTGTATAAATGAAGGATTTAAAAATTATGAGAAGGGATAGTAAGGTTTAAAACCTATAAAGGTGGCATCCTAGTTATACTAATCTACTAAAAACTTTCAAGGGCAGTAGATTGGTACACTGCTTAGTTGCAAAACCAAAAAGGAAAATAAGTAGTGTACAAGAGGTGAAAATTGGTAAATGATACCTTGAGTGACTACTAAAATTAATTTTTATATCACAACCCTTCTCTTTAGTAAACTCATTCAGCTTTAGCATTCAATACATTTCTTTTGACTTTATCTCAAGACAAGACAATTGTTTAAGTTTGGGAAAGTGTTAGTAGTAAAATAGGCATATAAAATCATAGAGTATAATTGGTTGACAATTGTGTGATTTCAAATATTTTTTACTTTGTACATATTTGACACCTAAATGCATATCAAGAGTTTACATAATGTGAAGAGTCCCTCTTCTGTTTGTAGTGAAAGGTTGGAATATGAAGCAATAAAGTCTTATAATCTCTATAGCACTCACTTGTATTGTAAAAGGGTTATAAAAGATAAAGATCAATATAAAGATTTGATAATGGTTATTATTTATGTTTACACATGTTTTTGATAAAGTAAGGTGGCAAACCAAGGGCTGAACCCTATACAGTCAAAAAAGACAAGAAGGAAAACAAACAAAAAATGCCTTTAGAGAGACGACAGGACAACCGAGAACAATAGACAAAAACAAAACACAAGCCACAGGAAGACCAAAGTTAGAGAGGTCTCCCCTTACATAACTATTGATTTGATAAGATCATTGAGTTTCTCATTCTTTGTGTTGTCAGCATACCCAGTATTACCCACCACTTCCAGCATAGACATGTTCAGCAGAATTGTATTATGAAGCCCTTTGGTGAGACCTTCTCCATCTTTTGAATGCGGTCCTTCAGGGGCCCAATTTCAGTTTTCCAATCAGTCTCATTCTCAGTGCCCTCACCAGCTTCCTTGACATACATTTTCCCCTTATTGTCAACAGTTCCCATAGTACCAGCACCCTGCTCCATAGTAACCTCAAAATCCCTAGTAGCCTACTTCCCTCCAGTGTCCTCCAAAATTTCTTGGATTTCCAGCTCCTCAGACTCTTCCTCCTGGGTTGCTTCTTCCAAAGCACTTTCCAAATAATCAATCAGTCTGGCCTTCGAGGCTAGTTTACCAGTAATCCACCTTGACCTTCGCACTTCTTAGGAGAATCCTTATTAATTTTGGAAGGCTTGTGAGATTTGCCACCTTGGCCCCCTGTGGCCCTACCCAGATTCCTATGGGTCCCTTCCATAGTCTCTTTAATATTTTCTTCCTCTTCATCAACCTTTCTCTTCTTACCCTTCTTGCTTGCAAAGGAGTTGGGGGTATCAACAGGGGTCTTTTTAGGGTCATCAATATGCATCATTCCTGACAAGTCATCTCCTTTTGAATGATCTCCCTAATGCTTAAGGGAATATGAACACCTTGTCGCCACACCCTCCAACCTAAAAATTGCTGTTCAAGGTTGGCACAAACATCAACGACCTTGTTTCCTTCTCTGTAGGTATGGGAAATCTCAACTTTGGAAAACTTTTGTAAAATAAATTGGATATCAGTAATGATTTCTTTTAGGATGATTCCCACATTTGAAGCTTTATTAATGGCATCTATGACTATCTTAGAGTCTCTTTGTATATTCAATTTCCTTATTCCTAGGGATATAACTAACTTTAATCCCCATAGTAAAGCCATTTCTTCAGCATAGTTGTTGGTTTGGCATCCAATTCCACTAGCATAGACAATAGACATCCATCCTTTATCATTCCTTATAATTCCTCCTCCACTAGCTTTACCATCCAACTTGGATGCCCCATTAAAGTTGAGTTTCATCCAGTTAGGTTTAGGGGGGATCCATTTAGTATTAAGTCTCTATAGTATTTTGGAGCTATTATACCCAGGGATCTAGTTTAAAACCTTCCATTTGGATGCAATTTGAATTTTAATTTGAGATAGGGGTTTCTCCGCAACATGAATATGAGATGTTGTCACACTTTCCATAATGGTCTTAGCAAAGGAGTTAAACACCTGAGAAGCATTTCTAGAAGTGTCCCTAAAAATTTTGTGATTGCGCTCTTTCCATAAAGTCCAAATCAAACATGGTAGAGCTTGCTTCCATAATTCCATAAGCCAGGGATGTATGAAGGTTGGGTTCAAGCTGAGAATTACTTCTTTAAGCTCAGAATTGCAGACCCATTCAATACCAAAGTTAATTATTGTGCCCCATAATTCCTAGGCAAACTCACAGTTGATAAAGAGGTGTGAAATTGATTCCTCTTTTGAACCACATAGGAAACATCTATTAACCAAAGTAAACCCTCTCTTTTGAAGGTTATCTTGAGTAAGGATTCTGTTATGAGCAGCAGCCCACCAAAACATGTTAATTTTTGGAATAAGTTGATGATTCCAAACCTTTTTCCATACATCTTTATTCTGAGCTTTAGGAATGAGCAGATGGTAACAAAATTTGATAGAGAATGATCCATTCTTATTTGGCCACCAGTATTGTTCATCCTCCTAGGGAAAGAGAGGGATTTTGGTCTCCTAGATGCACTATTGGATCTCCCAAACTCTTGAGAAAAGCTCAGGCTGGTGCACATAGCAATCCAAAATATTTTTCTAGCTCCTCATCCCATTGTTATTTTCTATATAATCACTAAACCTATCTCCAAATAATTGGGTAGTCAAGTCAGCAATCTCTCGATAGTTTCCCTGTGTGATGAGAGCCTTGTCCTTTAGCCAGATATCATCCCAAAATTTAATAGGCCAGCCATTTCCAAGTTTCCATCTAATTCCCTATTTGAGAAGGCTTCTACTTTTTATCATTTTATTCCATATCACATATCCCTGGGGTAATCCTGTCTATTGAAGAAATTTGGAATCATCAATGCTATGCATGTATTTGGCATAGATTATTTCTCCCCGATCATTGTTTTTATGGATCAGGTTCCAACTAACTTTTGAGAGAAGGGCGTTGTTCCTGTTCCTAATGGACCTAATATTAAGTCCACCATGAGATTTTGGAAGACACACTTTTTCCCATCTGACTAAAGACATTCTCTATTTGTCTACCACTCCCATCCATAAAAGTTTCCTTTGGATCTGTTCCAGTTTCTCAGCAAAATATGCAAGAATTTTAAAAAGAGAAAGGAAGTATGTAGGAATACCTTGCAGTGAAGCCCAAAGAAGTTGTATGTTCATTTGCATAATTATGCTCTATTTTTTATAGTCTATTAATAATTCAAAATGTTGGAGATTTTTTGTAAATTAAGTGTTACATCCTAATTTCCTCACTAAACTTATTTTGCTTATTAAATAACTATTATGAGGTTATTGTTATTTAATTACTATTTAAGCAAACTATTTTTATTTATGTTGATGTATGGATAGACATATAATGATTATTTTGTGTGACTCATTACTTGATTGGTTAGCTATATATGAGTTTTATATACATATGGATTATGCTTATTTAGTATTTTTGTTCTTTAGTAACATTTGTATTGATTATCATGGTTATGTGATAACTACCATTTGTATTTATGAGGTGGATATAAAATAAATTACACTCTCTAGTTATATATGGAGGGAAAGTATCATCAGGGAGGATGTTGGAGGTATTGAGATTTGATAATAAACCTAACACATAACACAGAATAATAAATGCATGATTGTTTTAATATTCATTGTGTTTGATTAATTTATGCTTAGATGTGTTGATATGGTTTAGATCAGTTTTAAATATTATTTATCCTTTTTTGTAGTTGCGATTATTTTCTATGATTATAGTGTTGCTAACATTATAGAATGTTTTAGTTGTACATTTGTCTTTGAATTACTATATTTTGAATAGTTAACTACATAACCCTTTCAAGCATGTACCTACAAGAATTTAACAATAACATCATTAGAATATATTTAGGCATGGTAAAGAATTAAATTGGATTTTGATCTTATAACAAAAGGATTTTATTAAGCATACCTAACCTAGACCTTAGGTGGTACCTATGATGACTTAGTTCCTAAATACCTAATGGTTACCTAGGTATATGCAATTGATTATTTAAATATTTTGTTTAATGATTAGATTGATGTTTGAATGTTAATGGATAGGGATTTGAACTATTATTAAAACATAATAATTATGTTTATTGACTTATTATGACATCAACCCTAATTTTAGAATCATCATTTTGTTTTTTGTTGCCTGGTCACTCAAACCATGCAAAACTTATCATGGTGAGGGTTTGACTATGACTGTTAACAATCATCAAGATAATTTTCAAGATTCACATATTAAGGTTTGAGGTAATATTTTTATTCAACCTATTTCCATTTTGATATATAATAGAGCTACAAAGTTTTTTATTTATCCATGTATGCTTTTTAAGTTGTCTAGGAAAGCTATTTCAATGGTAAATGCTTGGTCAGTGCAATATGGGAATGATTCCAAGGTCAAAGTTGATAGGTGTTTAGTGGAAGCTGAGAGTGAGTTACCTAAATTCACAACTATAGGATTTATTCATGCTACTCCACTAGGTTCATATGATTTAATCTTAGGGGTGAATTAGATTTCTAATCATAAAACAAAGGTAGATTATTATCTGAAGAAGGTAGTATTAGGATGATTTTTGAAAGTATACTCGAATTCAAGGTGAGAGAATGGAGTTGAAACTTAGGTAGATTTTTTCAATTCAACTTAAGAAGGATTAGAAGAAAGGATGTCAAACATTTATTGTTAAAATAAATGATATGAAGGAAATAATGGAATCATCCATTAAGGATTACCCTCTCCGTCTGAACTTTCTGGATGTGCTTCCAAAGGAATTGCCAGGATTACCACCTAAGCGAGAGTTTATTTTCTCAATTGATATAATACCTAATTTAGAACCATAATCCAAGGCACCTAATAGGATGATGACTACATAGTTGGTTGAGTTTAAGGCTTAACTATAGGATTTGTTATCTAAAGGTTTGATTTGAATAAGTGTGTCACCATAGGGTGCACCCATCATATTCATTAAGAAGAAGGATGGTAATCTTCAGCTAAGTATTGATTACATGATGCTAAACAAAGTGAAAATCAAGAATAGGTATCCATTGCCTCATAGTGATGATCTCTTTGATCAAATGGATGGGGATACAATTTTCTCAAAGATATATCTTCAAGTGGAATATCATCAGTTAAGGATTTGAGAATAAGATATTCCTAAAATGGTGTTTAAAACTTGATATGGGCAATATGAGTTCATAGTGTTGCCTTTGGGGTTAATAAATGCTCTAGAAGCATTCATGAATCTTAAGAATAGTTTATTTAGGGACTATCTATATCACTCTGTGTTAGTTTTTCTGGATGATATCCTCATTTATTTTAAGAATGAAGAAGAACATCTATAACATCTGGAGTTGGTGTTGCAGCATTTGAGGAAGCACAAAATTTATGGTAATTTTTCCAAATGTGTATTTTTCTATAATGAAGTGTAATATTTGGGACATATTATCTTCACAGACAAAATTTTAGTTGATTCAATGAAGATAAGAGCCATTATAAAGTGGTTGACACCCAAAAATATGCATGAGGTAAGAATTTTTATGGGTCTTGTAGGGTATTATAGTAAATTTGGTCCAAATTTGTCAAAAATAGTTAACCCAATTACCTCTCTTTAGTGGAAGAATTAGAGTTTCATTTGGTCAAACAAGTGTGACAAATATTTTTAGGAGTTGAAAACGAAGCTTATGTCAACACCTTTATTAGGAGTTCCCAATCCTAATGGTCAGTTCTTATTAATCATTGATGCATCTAGGGATGATCTTGGAGGATTTTTTATGTAGGATGGTTCAGTTTTAGCATATGAGTCTAGGAAGCTTAAACCATATGAGGAAATTTTTTCTCCACATGATCTAAAACTTATGACAATTGTGCATGCTTTGCAAGCTTGGAAGCATTACCTATTAGGGAAACCATTTTGGCTCAAGATTGATAACTTGAGGATCAAATATATCTTCACTCAACCGAACATGAATTCTCATTAGAAATATTGGTTAGATTTCATATCCTACTATGATTTGATATTAACTACATCAAGGGTAAGGAAAACATAGTTTTGATACCCTTAGTCATAGAAAGTATAAAAAATTTTTGGCTAATATTATTAGTAACTTTCATGATCAAGTTATTAAATTCTCCCCTAGAGATGAACTCTATGAGAAATTTAGGAAATCTTTTTCAGAGGATGATTAGAATCATACTTTTAAAGGATTCAAGTTGGAGAATGATGGTCTATTGAGGTATAATGGTTGAATGCATGTATTTCATAGTTAAAATTTGAGGAGCATGGTGCTAAATAAATTAAATAATGCCCTTTATTCAGGGCATCCTAGATTGACTAAGCTCATGGCTGAGCTAAAACCACTTTATTTCTAGAAAGGAATTAAAAAGGATGCAATAGATTTTGTGTCTCTTTGCTTGGAGCATCAATGTATGAAGTTTGAACATATACATCTAGTAGGATTTTAATATCCTCATGATATTCCAGAATATAAGTGTTAGGTGATTAGCATTGGCTTTGTCTAAGGGTTATCATTATCATGAAATTAACATGATATGATCTTGGTGGTAGTTGATAAACTAACCAAGGTAGCTCACTTGATACTAGGTAATTTAAATGATGATGCACCAATGCTTGTGAATATATTCATGAAAGAGGTGTACCAATTAAATGAGTTTCTACATATGATCATTTTAAATTGAGATCTGAGTATGATGTCTAGGTTTTGGTTGACTCTAAATTTATCTCTGGGCACATAATAGAGTTTCATGACTGCATATCATTTGGAAATGGATGAATAAATATAAAGAGTAAACCAAGTTCTAGAAGATCTTCGATTGTATTACATGGAGTAACAATATAATTAGGAAAAATATTTTACACTGGTAGAGTTTTATTATAATAAATCTTACCAATCATCTTTAAATATGGATCCATTTGAAGCGTTATATGAAAGGAGGTGTTGAACACCTATCAATTGGGACAATATTGAAGATAGGGTGGTCTTCGGTCCTGAAATGCTTTTAGAATTAGAGGAACATGTAAAATTAGTCAGACAAAAGTTAGCTGAAGCCAATGATAGAGAGAAAATCTATGTTAATCTGAAAAGGATAACAAGATAGATTTTTATTGGTGATAAAGTATTTCTAATATTTAAGCCTTAGAATAACTCAATTAAGTTTGGTAAAATAGAAAATCTTTCAACAAGATATGTGGAAACCTTCAAGGCTTTGGAAGTGATCAATCATGTTGGGTATAGGATTGCCTTGCCACTATTTATTATAACCCTTCAAGTTATACTTAAGAAAATCTAGTAATTTTTTTTATGATAAATAATTAAAAATCATTCCATGGAATAAAACAATACAATAAATCAAAACCATAAGCATGAACAATAGTACTTCTAATTCAAATATTGGATACAATATAGATATTATATAATTATATGAAAATTAATTACTATATGACATAACTATGACTGGTCTAACAATATAACATCTATTATTCAAATATACAAGTACATAATATAGTTACATTCCTTTAGTCATACGACCTAATACAATAATAGATACCAAGCTCTCCAGAGCTTGAGTCGAACCAACTCATGTATCACTGATAATTTCAAGTGTCAACTCTAGGTAGTATTGTAGTGAATGAGGGAGAGCATCATCCAAGCACTTTATAATACCAACCATGGACTAATGATCCCCTACATAATATCCTATTAGAAAATGGCCCTCTCTTTGTAGATAGGTAGATAGAATAGTGAGAGAATCTACTGAAACTTGCTAGTACCCTGTGTACTGTAAGATTTCTAAAAACATGTAGTGTACCATAAAGACATCCATTCTAACATGATATTGCACAACATGAAAATAAAACATATTAAAGACAATGTATATAACACTACTTTGATCAAAGTTTTCATATGATCATTTTAGATTGGTTAATTTCATAACACACCACTTGATTAGATTATCTATTGGTGGTACTAACTGGGCTAGTGGAATCCATCGCACTACTTATTAGTATCACCAATAAGGTTTCATATATAACATAGTATATAACTGAAAGACTCATATATATTTCATTCTCCTAAAAATAATATCACATCACAAGCAAAATAAGGAGAAAGTAAGATATATACATAATCATCTACACATGAATGAGTCTTACATTAAAATAAATCCCAAACTATAAAATAATGACCACTCTATATACCACCTTGGTAAAACACACAATTGACTATTTTTAATAAGATCCAAGTAACTACACCTTAAGATAACCCATAATATCTTAGTCTAGTTTTCTTAGGTATGACAACTAGTTTATCCAAAAACAATCATACAAAGTAGTCATAGATACATGAAAACATATGCTTTTAATCAAACAATTACATATATCAAAACAAGTTATATGAACTCATATGAGTCTTTATAATGATCATTTACACTTCCAGGATTGTATTCACACACAAATGATATCTTATCAAATATTACAACACATACTATTCAAGTAACCATGAACACACACACACACACACACACACACACACACACACACACACACACACACACACACACACACACACACACACACACACACACACCTATATATATAATAAGACATCATAGGTGAGAGTCTAAACATATAGCTACAGTATGTATCATCTAGTTATATATTTTTAAGCTGAATTATCCTATGATATCCCATACTTACTCTATTCAAACATGAACAACCAATATTATTAAGAAATCAAATACAAGATTATACGACCTCGGTATATCCTCAATATTAATCTAGTGAAAATATATTCTCTAGACATAAAATATGATGTGCTATTTTTATTCTATAAATGTCTAATCACTTATGCATTTAATATTCTCACAAATATAATACACACAAGTATTCATCAATACATGACTCAATCAATTCGACATAGTTGACATATTACATATAATGATTTTACAAGCATGTTATTGTTATGTATAAAACACATAAAAATTTCATACATAATCATGCCATCTGAGTATGCTAACCAAAGGAATATTAAAACATACTTACAATAATAGATATAATTAAGTACTGCTTGATAATATCACACCAAGTATGTTAAAAAAATTCTATGCTTAATTAAATAGATATTTACAACATAGCCCAACATCATTCATACTAATCAAGTATAACAAATTTAAAGGACCATATATGATAATCAATCATAACTGACAATATCATTTATTTATTTGATCTTTAACAAACAAATATTATTAAAACACAAATCAAAGTA
This sequence comes from Torreya grandis, assembly GCA_037957365.1. NCBI lineage: Eukaryota > Viridiplantae > Streptophyta > Pinopsida > Cupressales > Taxaceae > Torreya > Torreya grandis. Next base: position 5,648,881 of record JARHVA010000320.1, read on the forward strand.
TAATTTATAACAATCTAGTATGGGAATATGTAATCCCAACCACTAACCATCATTATATTTTATAAGTATCCTATGATAATTAAACTCATTAAAATGCACTTGAGTTGGTAATGCAACTCTCAAATCTAAGGCAAAAATTAAAGTTCCACCCAATATTTGATCTTGCATTAAGGAGGAAACATATTTATTTACTATTTCTTTTTTCAAATGTGGATATGTACTTAGCATTCAAGCTATGGATCAACATTTTAATTAATGGCTCAAAATTAAATGTAGGGTCTATTTAAAACAAGATGATGACCATTATTTTCAATATCTACACAACTTTCATTATTTTTACAAATCATTATAGTTTCTAATCTAACACTACCAACTAGTTACCTAGTGCTTTAAATAAGTGACATGGCATTAAAAATAGAAATACTCAGCTTATTAATAGTTGACACAACATTTTAATTAATATATAATCAGCCTAAATAGTTATGCTCAACTATTTAACTCTTAATTTTAGCATTTAGTTTCTATTCCTAGTGTTATATTATCATAAAATATAGATCTATTAATATAAAACACCAGTTTGTATTATTCCATCACTACCCATTTAGAAATAAGATGCAACCCATACATATTAAAAAATCAAATCATTTTAAAGGATATATATTAAATATATTCAGTGTTTCAATGGTATTTTTAGCATGGAGAATTATATACTCATCATCCATTTTTTATAATTAGTGACTACTCAATTGGTTCAGCATTTCCCTACTAGATAGCTTAATGTTTCAATTCTAAACAAGGTGTTTCAATTATGGAAACTTGGTAGTTAGATTAAGGACTCAATAATAAATTCATTATACATAGTTGTACTAATGGTATCAACACTCTATATTTTCAATTGGGTGTTTTAAGCAAATAATCAATGCTTTTACAATAGGTGATTAGACATATTGTAAGGCATTTTCAAAAATATAATGGTGATTTAATATAAAAAGTTAAACATTTCATTCAATAATATAAGCCTTCAATATATAACCTAGGTGTTTAATTCTCATAAATAAACAACTATTTAAATCAAACTTCTATGATTTCAATGGGAGTCATCAACGATTCAACAATTGGCATCAAGATTCATATAACTAAGAGGCTTTTATTTTATATCTAGCATTCTAATAAAAACACATTGCTTTAATTTTAATACATAGTATCTCAATTTTATTCTTGGTGCAGTACTATGAGTATTAATATTTGTGTATTACCTTTGAATTTTAAATTCAGATATTACAAATTTTTAATGCAAAAAAATAAAGAAATGCAAATAAAATAACATAATACCTAGCATTTTCTTTACATGGTTGGGCATTGCAACTTAAGTCTCAGCTTTCACTTTCATACTAGGCAATTCAGACTACACCTAACATTTCAAATTTTGGATTGGTTTTTCTCTTACGAACTCAACACTTTAATACATGACCATGCATTATAATTATTTAAACTTAGTATTTTATATCTAAAAACTTAGTAATCAAAATTTAGCCATCATATTTTATACTTGAGATCAAACTTTAAACTCAACACCTTATAATTTTAGGATAGGCGTGATATATGAAGCTAGGCATGTTAAATAGGAGATAACATTTAAATATATACAATGGCATTCCCATTACTATGAGACTAAACATATTAAAATAACATATACTCAAAAAATAGTAAATATACATCATTGTGTATTATTTATAAAACTACTCAAGATAACTAAAGTGCTAAAAATTTAATGTTTTAATACACAGGTCATTAAATAAAACTCCATCTAAGCAAAGTAAAATGCATGCTCTAAAAATGGAAAGCAGTCATCTAGAAATCAATACACTAGGCTTTTATAGTGTAATGCCACCTAAATTACCTCATTTGACACAATAAAATAATTATAAAACTAACTTGGTATGATTGCATTCTTTTTCCTTACTTACCCCTTACTCCTCAAATCCTTCCTTAACTTCTTCTCTCCTTTCTCCATCCATGTGTTTTTCTCCAAACATTCTTCTCTTACTTATAAGATTAATTTCTATTCTAATTCTTGTGTTCCTCTTTTGCATGAAAACACACCAATCTTCTAAGTTTATCTTTATTCTATTTAAAACATGCTTTTTAAATAACTATGTTATATTTTCTTTTATTTTCTCAATATTCTCTTGAGTTAACTCATTTACTGACTTTTAATTTAATTTATGCATGTATCTAGAAGGCTAATTTTACTCAATAAATAATTATATATGTTTCCTAATTTTAAAGTAAAATCATGAATTTTAATCTTAACACAACTTTTAGAATTTAAATTAATTCTATGTCCATGCAAATTTTCAAAATAATGATAAACAATTATTTAACTAAAAGATAAAATAAGTCATTAATTACATTTTTACTTGCAACATAATTATTTACACAATAATTATATATATTAACACTAATATTTATTTGTCCAAATTAAAATAAAAAACCAAATCAATTAGGCTAAATAAATTAAATGCATATGAAATCTAATTTCACATGCACAAATATAATCAAAAGCAATACACAAAACATTTTTACACAAATATCATTTAGAATCTATTGTGCATGTGTGTAGGCTCACTAGCATTTCTCACTAATATTTCTCCCAATCACTCCATCTAGCTGACCCTTTTAGATGATGCTCTCCCTCATCGAGATTAGAGGGTAGGACCTATCATGAATCCACCTCAAAATAAATAGGTAATTAGTCTAAGTCATCATATATATCAAACAATGATGCTAATCTGACAAATATACATCCTTAATGTGTATAACTATCAAAATATAATTGTCACATAATTTATACTTATCAACAATATCACTGTCCCATACCATTATATGTCAAAAATGTTGAAATTAAAGCAATGGTAATCAAATAATGACCATACTAATCATCAATTAAAATTTTATTTAACATAGGGTGAAATCAAGATGTTACATCCTCCCCTTAAAACTAGTCATCACCTCGATGATTCTTATTCAAGCAAAATTTTTTATTAACAAATATAGTCTAATAGTATAAAATCATACTATCAATTACCATATCATTCAATTAAATGCAAAATTTACCTAAATAACTTATACTAGTTCTCTTAACTAGCACTATTCTTAGAGAATTGGTCCCATAAGTCCTTACTTTGTAACATTCCCTATTTTACAAACAATTTTTATGAAAGTCACTTTATGATGATTAGTTATATTATGACCACCCTCGGGTCTAGAACCATAAGAAAATCTAATAAATAACTCAATAAAAGTCTCACTTCTAACTCAACAACACATGAGTTCATCACAAAATTCAAAACAAATGATCATACGATTAAATTTGACAAGTTTTGTCTATCAAAACTTGATTCGATAAGTCCATCTATCAGATCTAGCTCAGTAACAACTGATTCAATGTGATGCTAAGTAAGATACCATCTTATTGATTATAACTCACATTCTTATTTCACCAATCATCCCTTAGGTTTCCATAATTGAATGATCTTTAAAAGGTACACAGGGTTCACAAATCTATTCTAATAAATCAAAAAACCAATACTATATGCTAAATGATTCCATATGTACTAATATACACACAAGAGAAATCATAGAATCATCCTAAGATTGAATTAAGTTGTTATTAATCAATCAAAACTCGTATCATATCTTGAAAATTATCTTGTAGTGTTATATTCATAATAAAAATAAATAATATCATAACTAATATAACATACAAAGGCTAAGGATTATGCCATCCTTAATACCTTATACGCAAGACAGTGTCTCTTTGCTTGCAAGACTAGCACACAATAGTTAAATTTTTTTTTAACCCTTTTGATTTACCAATATGTTCTGCACACCTTATACCTTACTTTCTCCCAAAGATAGGTACACATATAACTATTCAAATAATATATTTCAAGAAGAGAATAATATCAGTCTAAACAAAGATATACAATAAAATAATAATTATAATCAACTAAAATTAATATAAATTTAATTTTAGCCACTCCTCATGGTCAATTTCCAAGGTCAAATAAAATAGTTACTCTAAAAAATCACACATAGAAATTAGAGAACTAACATCTCATAAGCCAAAACTTATACATACCCTCATATGGTAGAAAGAAACATCACAATCCACGTTGCCAAACACTATTCCCTTACTAACTTGAAAGTGTAGAGTTATAACCTACCTTTAAAACTAAAAGGAAAATACTAACCTTAAAGATGCATCAATCCAATTAATCCTACAACTTCTCTCAATAAGAATTTGAAAATACTATCCCACAAAATCAAGGGAATAGATCAAAATAACAATTCAGAAACAAGTTACAACTTAAGGAAACTCTATAACAACATTCTAAGAATATAAATATTCTTGGTAGCTTAAAATGATGAAAAAGGAGAGTGAGAGAATAAAAATTCACCTCTAATATAATTAAGAGAGATGACTTTTCTTCTCAAGTCTAAACAATATAAAGATGCTAATCCACATAACAACTTCTAATACAAAGGAAATCACAATCATGACATCTACATATAATTACAAGAAAATTCCCACCACACTAAGTGTTACCAAACTAGAATGGCCTAAAATAATTCCCACTCATAATATTTATTTATATAAGATACAATTCTAAAATATATAAACCTAAGTGGGTAACACTTCATGCCTTTTAAAACACTCACAAGGCACAAACACAAATAGTGAAGTTGATTCAAGAAAGACAAAATCACACTAAATGTGTTTGATCTAAAATATCAAGAATATGGTAGGAAATTTTGTGTTCATAAATCATGAACTAAGATATGTACTCTCCTACCCACATACCTTATATAACCATCACCAATGAGACACTTGATAAACCAACTCTTTAATAACTCTAAGGGGGTACAAATGCTCTAAGGTACACACTCAATATACCATAAAATAATTTTTATTTCTCCTCTTTACTAAATATAAAGGTATAAAAATGCTAATGGACTCATTATGTCCTAGAGTTCAAGCCATAGATCTGATACCAAATGTCACAACCCCTCAAGTTGTACTTAAAAAAATGTAGTGATTTTTTTACTAATAATAATTAACATTCATTCCACAAAATAAAATAATACAATAAATCATTACCATAACTAAGAACAATAGTACTTCTAATTCAAATACTTCATACAATATAAATCTTATATAATTATAAGAAAAGTAATTACTATAAGACACAACTACGACTGGTTTGAAAATACATCACATGTAAAAATATACAAGTACATAAATTACATTCTTATAGGAATACAACCTAATACAATAAAAGATACCAAGCTCTTTGAAGCTCAAGTTGAATCGACTCATGTATCACTGATAATCTCAAGTGTCATCTCTAGGTAGTACCACAATGGAGGAGGGAGAGCATCATCTGAGTGCTTTACCACACCAACTATGAATCAATGCTCTCTTGCATAATCTCCTATCAAAAAATGGCCCTCCCTTCACAAATAGCTAGATAGAATGGTATGAGAATCTAGTGAGACATGATTATACCCTGCGTGCTATAAGATTTCTAAAAACATGCATTGTACCATAAATAAATCTATTCTAACATGATATCACATAGCATGAAAATCAAACATATGAAAGATAATGTATATAACATTAATCTAATCAATTTTTTCATATGATCCTTTTAGATTGGTTAATTTCGTAATACACTACTTGATCAGATTATCTATTGGTGGTAATACCTAGGCTAGTCGAATCTGTTTCACTACCTATTAGCATCATCAATATGGTTTCATATATAACATAGTATCTAACTCAAAGACTCATACAAATTTCATTCTCCTAGCAATAATATCACATCACAAGATAAACAAAGAGAAATCAAGATATACACATAATCATCTACACATGAATGGGTCTTACATTAAAATCAATCTCAAATTGGAAAATAATGACGACTATTTATACCACCTAGATAAAACACACAATTGACTTCTTATAATAAGATCCAAGTAACTACATTTTAAGACCACCCATAATATCTTAGTATGGCATTTTTAGGCATGACTACTAGTTTATTCATAAACAATCATATAAAGCAATCATAGACACATGGAAGCATATGATTTTAATCAAACAATTACATATATCAAATCAAGTTATATGAACACATATATCTCTATCTAATGATCATTTACACTTCCAATATTATATTTACACACAAATGATATCCTATCAAATGTTACGATGCATACTATTCAAGTAACCATAAACACACACACCCACACACACACACACACACACACACACACAGAGATTGTATGTGATAGTTTAAACATAAAACTATAGTATGTACCATTTGGGTATATAGTTTTAAGTTGAATTATCCTATGATATCCCATGCTATCATAGCTCATGATTAATCTATTTAAACATGAACAACCAATCTTATTAAATAGGATTATACCACCAAAGTATATCATTAACATTAATCTAGTGAAAATATATTATCTAGACATATAATATGATGTACTATTTTTATTCTAAAAATGTCCAATCATTTATACGTATAATATTCTCACAAACATACTACACACAATATTTCATCAATACATGACTCCATCAATTAGACATAGTTGACATATTGCATATAACGATTTTAAAAGCATTCTATTATTATGTATATAACACATAAACAATCCATAAATAATCATGCCATCCAAATATGCTAATCAAAGGACTATTAAAACATACATACATTAATGGATATAATTAAGTACTACTTGATAATATCACACTAGCCAAGTATGTTAACAAAAATTCTATGCTTATTTAATTAAACATATATTCATAGCATAGCCCAAAATCATTCATGATAATCAAGTATAACAAATTTAAAGGACCATATATGTTAATTAATCATAACTGACAACATCATTTATTTATTCAAGCTTTAATAAACAAACATTATTAAAACACAAATCGAGTATAATTTATAACAACCTAGTATGGGAATATGTAATCCCAACCACTAACCAACCTTACATTTTATAATGATTCTATGATAATTAAAATCATTAAAATTTTCTTGAGATGGTAATGCAACTTGCAAATTCAAGACAAAAATTAAAGTTTCACCCAATATTTGATCTTACATTAAGGAGGAAACACAGTTATTTACTATTTATTTTCTCAAACCTAGATATACACTTAGTGTTCAAGATATGGATTAAAATTTTAATTAATGGATCAACATTAAACATAGGGTCTATTTAAAACAAGATGCTGACCATTGTTTTCAATATTTACATAGCTTTCATTATTTTTACATAGCATTATAATTTCTAATCTAGCGTTACCAACTAGTTACCCAATGCTTTAACTAAGTGACATGGTGTTACAAATATAAATATTTAGATTTTTAATAGTTGACACAACATTTTAATTAGTATATAATTAACCTAATATATTTATGCTCAAATTTTTAACTCTTAATTTTAGGATCTACTTTTTATTCCTAGAGCTATATTATCATAAAATATAGGTATATTAATATAAAACATTGGTTTATATTATTCCAGCACCACCCATTTGGAAATAAGGTTCAACCCATGCATATTAAAAATCAACTCATTATAAAGGATATCTATTAAATTTATTCAGTGTTTCAATGGTATTTTTAGCATTGAGAATTATATACTCATCAACCAATTTTTATAATCAGTGACTACTCAATTGGCTCAACGTTTCCCTACTAGACATCTCAACATTTTAATTCTAAATAAGACATCTCAATTATGGTAACTTGGTATTTAGATTAAGGAATCATCAATAAATTCATTATACACAATTTTACAAATGACATCAACACTCTATATTTCCAACTGGGCATCTCAAGCAAATAATCGATGCTTTTATACTAGGCGATTAGATATATTTCAAGACATTTTCAAAAATACAATAGAAATTTAATATAAAAAGTTCAGCATTTCATTTAATAATATAATCCTTTAATATATAATCTAGATGTTTAATTTTCTTAAATAAACAACTATTTAAATCAGACTTCTGTGATTTTAATGAGAGGCATCAACAATTCAACAATTAACATCAGGATTGATATAACCTAGTATCTTTTATTTTATACCCAACATTTCTAATTAAAACACATCATTTTAATTTTAATACACAACTCAATTTTACTCTTGGTGTAGTACTATGAATATTAATACTTGTGTATTACATTTGAATTTTATATTTAGCTATGACAAATTATGAATGTAGTAAAATAAGGAAATGCAAATCAAACAATATAAGACCTAGAATTTTCTTTACATAGTTCAGCATTACAAATTAAGACTCAGATTTCATTTTCATATAAGGAATTTCAACCTACACCTAGGGTTTCAAATTTTGGACTGGTTTTTCACTTAAGAACTCAATGCTTTAATACATGACTAGGTGTATACACTAGAAAATTACACACACTATACTAATTGTTAAAATGCCTTGGGTTTCTCTTTAACCTCTTTCAACTACACCTACAAAGTTGAAAAACTGGCCCGACCTAACCCACTTACCTAACCTAGAGTCAAGTTAGTCACTTGACTAACCTAATTCACTTTTTCACCATTTTAACCCACCTTTTTCCCTAGGTCCTTGACTGATGATGGTCAGGGTAATCAGCGACAGTTACGTTGCATCACCTAGACTTTTAACATGAAAGCGACATGCAAACAACTACTTTGATTTTATAAATATAACTCATCTAAATATTTTTATGAGACTTTTCACGAGAAAATTATATTTAGATGGCCTAGTTACACCTTCACTTCCACCTCTTATTTGTGCCTATAAGAGAGAGAGGCTTGGGAGGTCAAATCCATCGACAATTTTTATCAAGAGATTTATGCATCTAAAATCTCTTTTTATAGGTCAATCATCATCATCATCATCAAGTGTCATCAACCATCTTATTAGGAGTTGACTCATTATCACCTCTCAACTAAGCTTTTAGGTACTATTATTCTATTGAAATCAGCCTAGATTTCACCAAAAAGTAATCCATCTCAACCATCCACCACACTGACTTATGGTAAGGCAAGTATTTTTTTTTTGGTATCTACTTATCATATTTCCATTTTAAGATCAACCTAACCCTTATCTACCTCTCAGAACTTACCTTCTTAATCATATCAATCCATAACACCAACCCCAATTCTACTCCTAGTTCCATTGATATGCAATCAATGATAGTTACTTGAATAGTGATGGTTAGGTGACCAATGACAGTTCTCCTTGATCAGTGATGGTTACATGATCGATGATAGTCACATGTGGTAGTAAAAACTATCAAGTTAATTATACCTACTTGCACCTAACCAAATTTAGTTTTTTGTGTGCCTCTATATTCATAAGCTCCTTTTAGATTTATTAAAGCATACCCCAACCCTTAACATTAGTACTAATCATTTTATCACTAATTAGATCATTTATAGTCTATTTTCTTAAGAAGCATTCTTATGTTCAATTTTAGTATCTTTTGATTATTGATGCAAGTATCTTATTTCTAGTTTTATGAACTTAATTGTTTAAAATGTGTGGATTAATAACATCTAAGGAAGCTCTCACTTCTAGTATCTAGTTATTTCTAGGTAATCCACCCAACTATATATTTAATGAATGAGTTTTCTTTAGTGTTTTCTTATATGTATATATTCCTCCCAAGCTAAAGAGGATATATTCACAATCTTTTGATTCAACATATGCACAACCAAGTAGGTATTTCAACCATATCCGTATCGAGTTTATTTTCTCTCTTCTTTAGAACTTAAGTGAAAATTTACATGAAACACCAAGTACTATAATTATTTAAATTTAGTAGTTTATATCTAAAAACTCAATAATGAAAATTTAGCTATCATATTTTTATACTCGAGATCAAAATTTAAACTTAATACCTTATAGTTTTAGGATAGGTATGTTATATACAAAGCTAGGCGTGTTGTATAGGAGATGGAATTTCAATATATATAATGGAATTCCCATTACTATGAGACTCTAAATATTAAAATAACACATACTCAATAAGTAATAAATATACAACACTATGTATTATTTATAATGCTACTCAAACCAACTAAAGCAATGGAAATTTCAAGTTTTAATACACAGATCATTAAATAAAAATATATCCATGTAAAGTAAAATGCATACTCTAAAAATGGAAAATAGACATTTAGAAATCAATAGGTTGGGCTTGTATAGTGGAACAACACCTAAATTACCTCATTTGGCATAGAGTAAAAAAATTACAAAACTAACTTGGTATGATTAAGTTATTTTTCCTTAGTTACCCCTTATTCTCAAATCTTTCCTTATCTTCTTCTCTCCTTTCTCTGTCTATGTGTTTTTATCCAAACATTTTTCTCTTATTTATAAGATTAATTTCTCTTCTAAATCATGCATTCCTCTTTTTCATGCAAACACACCAATCTTCTAAGTTTATATCTATTCTATTTGAAACATGCTTTTTAAATAACTATGTCATCTTTTATTTTATTTTCTCAATATTCTCTTAAGTTAACTCATTTACTAACTTTTAATTTAATTTATGCATGTATCTAGAAGGCTAATTTAACTCAATAAATAATTATATCTATTTCCTAATTTTAAAGTAAATTCATGCATGTTAATCTTACCAAAACTTTAGTAATTTAAGCTAATTTTATTTCCATGCAAATTTTCAAAACAATGATAAAAAATTATTTAACTAAAAGATAAAATAAGCCATTAATTACATTTTTATTTCAAGATAACTATTTCCATGATAATTATATATATTAACACTAATATTTATATTTTCTTATTAAAATTAAAAAAACAAATAAATTATGATAAATAAATTAAATGAATATAAAAACTAATTCCACATGCATAAATATAATCACAAGCAATACACAAAGTATTTTTACGCAAACATCATTTAGAATCTCATGTGCATGTGTGTAGGGTTGATCACTAGAATTTCTCACTAGTATTTCCCCCAATTGCTTAATCTAGCTGACCCTCTTTGATGATACTCTCCCTCATCAAGCTTTTAGGGTAGGACCTATCCTGGATCCACCTCACAACAAATAAATAGTTAGTCTGAGTCATCATATATATCAACCAATGATGCTAAACTAAAAAATATACACCATTAATGTGCAAAATTATCAAAATATAATTATCACACAATGTACACTTATAAAAAATATCACTATTCCATACCAATATATGTCAAAAATGTTGAAATTAAAGCAATGGTAATCAAATAATGGCCATACTAATCATTGATTAAAAGTTTATTTGGCATAGGGTGAAATCATGATATGAGACCAGCTCTAGCTCTCTTACATAATGTTTTCATGTGTCCTATATTAAAAAGTATGTATCTAATCCTTCTCATGTATTTGGTTGGAATGCTTTACAGGTTATAGATCCTGAAGTGGTCTCAGTAGAACTAGTTATGATAATTGACACTCATAAACTTAGTTTGTGTAACAAATAAGTGTCATAGTGAAAGGTCCAGTGGGACTAATATTCTAAGGATAGTGCTACATGGGAGAACAATGATAAGTTATATAGGCTTTTTCCACATTGATTTGTTTAAGTATTTACTGTTATTGATTTATTACTATATGCTAATTGATTTCATAATTTTAGTTTGAAATAAGTATCATCAAGATGATGACCAATTTTTGTGGGGAAGGATGTTACATCCTGATTTTCTCACTAAACTTAATTTACTTATTAAAAATATATTATGGGGTTGATTTTTTTTAATTACTATTATAGAAAACTATTTTCATTTATGTTGATGTATGGATAGATGTAGAATAATTATTTTTTGTCACTTGTTACTTGATTGGCTAGCTGTATATGAATTTTATATGCATGTGAACTATGTTTATTTAGTATTTTTGTGATTTGGTATCATTTGTACTGATTATCATGGTTATTAGCTAACTACTATTTATATTTGTGAGGTGGATGTAGGATAGATTATACTCTCCAATCACATATGGAGGTAGAGTATCATCATGGAGGGTATTTTAAATAGAAATGTTAGAGGTGTTGATATTCAATAATAAACCCAAAATGCACCACATAGAATAATAAATTCATGATTTATTTAATATTCATTGTGTTTGATTAGTTTATGCTTGGATCTATTTATATGGTTTAGATCAGTGTTAAATATTATTGAGACTTATTTGTAGTTGTGATTGTTTGTTATGATTATAATGTTGCTAACATTACACAATGTTTCAATTGTATATTTGTGTTTTAATATATATAGTTTGAATAGCTGACTCCATAACCCTTTCAGGCGTGTACCTACAAGAATTCAATAAAAAACATCATTAGAATATATTTAGGCATGAAAAATAATTAAATTACAATTTGATCTTATAACAAATGGATTTTATTAAACTTACGTAACCTAGACCTAAGGCGGTACCTAGGATGACTTAGTTCCTAAATACCTAATGGTTACCTAGGTATATGGAATTGATTGTTTAAATGTTTTGTTTAATATTTATTTTGATGTTTGAATGTTAATGGATAGGTATTCAAACTATTACTAAAACATAATAATTATGTTTATTGACTTATTATGACATCAAGCCTAACTCTAGAATCATCATTTTGGCTTTGGTTGCTTGGTCATTTGAACAATGAAAAACATAGCATGGTGAGGGTTTGACTATGAGTTGGAGGAAATAATGGAGAAGTCTATAAGTGTGGCATTTGAGCTAGGAGACATGAAAATCATGTTAAGAATTTTGGGTTTAATGGTGAGTCTTTATTGGAGTGATGGAGAATGGGTCACCATGATATTAGGGTTTTTTAAATGCATGCAAGAGACTACAAAAACAATAAAATAGGAAGGAGTTCAAGGAATTTAGAGGTTAGCCATGGAAGATAAAGGAGAATAAGAGAAAAGAGAAATTTTATTTATAGACAAAGGAGGTAGACTACTTTGGCAGTTAAGAGGTAGGGTTTTTCTTGGTTCATTCTAAACTTTTATATTAATGTTATGTAGTTTGTGGATAAAATTATTATGTGGTTCTCTAAATAATTAGTAAAAATTATAAAACTTTGTTTGAATAAAGGATTTGACCCTATAGGAGGAGGAATTCCCCCCATAGAATTAAATGAATGATTCTATTATATAACATGGGAATGGAAGTTTAGGGTAAGCTATTTTAAAGAATTTATTGTGTGGGTATCACATGGTTAAGTGTTACTATCATGGTTTATTTGAATGGTTTTATGTTTTACTTATATGACTCTATGTATTACATTATGAAAATGGCCAAGTGTTTTGAAATAGCCTAAACATTTTGGTTAAGGGTTTGAATACAAGTTTTTTGTTGAGTATTATTCAATTATGTCTTATATTAAATATTTGTGTGTCTATTTAAAAGATATCTTAAAGATATTATTTTATATTTGGGTTTTAAACTGGGTTCTTTATATATGCCATTGAACGTGTATACATATTATTAGATATAGATTTGGATGTGTAGTCATTTAAATAAATGACTTAAGATATTTTTTTGATTTGGGTTTTAAAATGGGTTTATTGGTATGATTCGACTGAGTATTAAATTGTTTCAATTAAAGAATGGTTAAGTATTATAATTTGTTATCACTTGCATAAGTATGTTAATCAACCTTGAATAGATTAGAGAGTCATAATTTACAAGTTAATTGTGTGTAAATTTTTGTGTGCATTGTGTGTTAACTACATTCATTAAATGGTTATTTTGGTTATGTATAAAAATTATAATTGACTGTGTTATAAATGGTTTCCTTGTCAATTGAGTTTATAGCTTGTTGAATAGGTATAAATGGTTATTTTTGACTATGTATAAATACTTTTTATGTTGATTGAGTATAAACATTTATGGTCAATAGTTTATAAAAGATTTTATTAGCTAAGTATGAATGTTGTGAGTCAATTATATGTCTGTTTGTGGATTGGGAGTTGATTTTTTATAAATAATTGTGAGTCAAATTTATATATTATCATATGGTATGGTTGAATGTTATTAATTGAATTGACTTATTTCAAGTATAAAGTGAGTCTAAAAGTTAAGTTGTTTGTGTATATGTTATAATAGGTTGATTGTGTATTGATTAATGATCATGATTTGATATTCATATTTAATTCGAGTCAATTAAACTGTGGTTAAATTATATGAACCAATTGTGTATACATAACAAGACTGAGTCAAAATATAAACTACAGTTAGTTTATATTGAATGACTGAATTATTACATTCATAATAATTTCCTTTTAATAGTATTGATGTCTATTTCATTTAAAACATATACACACAGGTGAGTATTTGATGGAATATAGTTTATCAATTGCATCATATTTCTTGATTAGCTATGTAATATAGTTAAATAAATATTTATGGATATTTATTAAAACATATTAAATGTTTTATTTAATTATTATTTAACATTCTTAAGTAGGGAATGTAGAATATGAACATATATACATATATATGTAATTATGGATTATACATAAAGATAGTTGTATATTCTTTATGAATAGTTCATAAAACACACACACACACACACAAAAGTTATCACGTACAATTACATATATATATATATATATATATATATATATATATATATATAAAGTTTATGACCATTTATATGTATATATTATGTCATTTGGAAATCAATGGATAAGGGTTATAATGTATATAAACATAAATGGCAAATTTGATATACATTTTTATGTGGATAATTTGAGGTGTTAGTAGACATTTTTTTAAAGTGAATAGTTTTATTCATATGAAAACTAGGATTTACATCATTAATTTATAATATGTTGTTTAGTTAAAAATTATGAGGAAATTGATAGATAACTGGTTAGAATAATTAATGTTGTATTTATTATTGTTGATTTGCTTAGAATTTATTGATAATTTTTTAAATTATGTTATTCAATTATAATGCTTGTGAACACAAGATGTTTGCATCGAATTAGTAAATTATTAAAAATTATAGTGGTTGTTAGAAAACAATTTAATTGTAATATCAACTTATTGAAAAATGAAATTTGGTTGTATTAAAACATAATAAATAATTTAGGTGATAATAATTTGTTATCATTTAACCTAAAATTATTTCATTATTTCTAGTATTTAATTACTATGGTATTAAATACAAATATATATGAGAAATCCATGGAATTATTGTATATAATTATTTAGTAATCTAGTATTAATGACACTAATTATTATTATCATGAGACAAAATCTCATGCATATATTTAGACTCATTAATATTTATATTAACTAAAATCTGATTGTGTGTTTGATTATGATTGATTTAATGGATCATTATACTATATGGAAACTTTGGCCAAAGTAATGTTTATAGTTAAAAGATATCATTTCCCTTGTTTGATTATATGCATGTACGTATGATGTCATGTTAGAACATAATTATTTATGATATGTTGCATGTAGTTAGAATCTTACAACACATGTCCTAGTTGACTTCTTGATACCTACACCATTACCATTTGTTCATCCATGAAGGGAGGGCTATTCCCTAGCTAGGCATTGTATGGGGTATCTGTGGTCCATGGTTGGTGTGGAAAAACACTTTTATGATGCTCTCCCTCTCCTCTAACAGTAAGCCAATAGAGAATTTTAATCATGATTTTAGTTTATACATGTATAACAAGTTTATGGACACTCGTTAGTTTCGTGGAGCATTATTTATAAACACTCTGATGTAAATCATTATATTATTGCACTTGATAAATAGAATATTAGATGATCTTATTGTATAATATTATTATATTAGATTTTAGCATTTGATTGAGTTATTATTTAGTAGTTATACATTTTGTGATTAGTTGATCATTATCTTACTAAATCATAACTAGTTTATTATGAAATATACATTTAGTTAAATATCGATTGACATATATTAATTGGGAATAATCTGATTTGATTATTAAGTACAATTTTTTTTAACTAATATTATTTGAATTAAACCCAGTGGGATTCTAACATTAAGACTATGAATCATGTTAATTTCTTTATAATCATGCACTTGGATTTTATTTATTCATACAAAAAATCCTAATTAGTATGTTTTGATGGGTTTTCCAATAACCTATGCTAACACATAGGAACCACCCCACTAGACGTATGACACAACACACACATAGTCATAAACACAATAATGTCCTTTCAGAAATTCAAAATGCTTGATATATAAGGAAAAAAGTTGTACAATAATATTACACTCATTGTACTAATCCAATCTCATAGCCCATTAAGATAACCCTCTCCTCTCATCAAGTGACTATGGCATGTCACATATAATTAGAGTGAATTTAATAAGAAGCCATAATATTACATGGATTTCCTCCAAGTTAATCACTATCTCTATCATATCCCTTTCTAAATCTCCCCTAAATGTGTCTATAGTCCTCTTATATCACCCCAAAAACATGGAGATGATCTCCACACTCAAAGGCACATGTCATATCTCCATGATTCTTCCAAATCAAAGTATAATTAGCTAAGCCTTATCTACTATTGATAATATCTCCAAAATATATTGTAGCCAACTAGCATCCATTCTCCTCCATAATCATCTCCATCTCTTAAAAATATTAAAAAACAAAGTACAATCATATTTTGAGATAAAATTTTGAAAAAAATATAAACCAAATCCCAAAAATAATTAAAATAAAAATGGTCCCTACATTCTACTATATTAGTTGTAGACACCCCATTCTGGACATACTTGGCTTCCAAATAGACTTCAGACTTATTTATAACCAATAGTGAAAATTAAGCTTATGAATCACTAAATATCCCAATTTCATATACACATCATTCATTAATTCTTATAATAATGTTGAAGCATCCATATTTGGGGTATTATCATGTACGTAACAATAACCTCTCATAGATTCACCTCTAGTCACCTTACGACCTAACAACTAACAGTTTAGCATTTTAGACACATTAAGTGGGCACTTGAATAATTCATAAAAGAGCTAAAATGCTAACCAAAATGAATAAACTAATTAAACTAGATTAAATGATTAGATCAATAATCCATTTTTAATTAATGAATATCTATAAATGGAAATTCAAAATATTAAGATTCTTCATCATTACTTTTGTGAGTTGTCAAGCTGCACAAAATATATAACAAATATCTAAATTTGTGATTCATGCCTATTAATTGAAAATCATAATTACATTCCACCTCCTTAACTCAATTAGGGTTATAATCAACTCACCTAGGGTTGGTTTGAACTCAACCATGCTTAGTCTTAACCTAACTCAACTTGGGTTAGAGTTAACTTTGGAGGCTATAAATAGAAGCCCTCACCCATTGATATTTAAGATATTTTTATGTAAATTTATTATGCTCAAATAGGTGAAATAATATTTTTAGTTCAATGTTATTATGCCAAAATACCTCCAAAAAGCTTCATTGTAGTGTTACCATGCTAATTTCATAAGCCAAGCCAAGCTAAGCCAACCACATTACCAAGGTGCCAAGGAAAGGTAGATCAATGCAGTTCATTGAAAAATCTTTCTTGAGCACATAGTTGAGCAAGCCAAATCAACAAGCAGTTTTTCAGCTACAAGGAAGGTAAAAGGAAGATTTCTTTTTATTTTCTAGTTGTGTTTTCATTGTGTGTTTCTTACAAATGCTCTCCCTAGTGTTTAGGCTAGAGTTGTTAAGGTTTAGTGTGTTTGTTTTGATTTTATTTTCTTAACTAATACTATACTAATCTCTCATTTTGGATTAATTTTTCACACTAGCCACTTTCCTAATTTTCTACTTCATTAGACACACCCTATGGTACTAGCCATATAAAAATTTCAAATGAACTAATCACACTCTACAATATTATAAATAATTTTTTTCTATTATATTGACCACACCTTATGGTATCAGCCATGATAAAATTTTAATTACACAAAACACAACCTATATTACCAACCATACAAAATCTTTAGTTGTATTAGCCATACCCTACGATACTAGCCAACACATATTTTACTACATCACCCATATCTTGTAGTATCGACCATGTTTGAATTTTTATACTATAGTGGCCAACACTTAACTAGACCAGACATACATAATTATTCAAATTCACTAGACAAACCTTATGGTATCATCCATTATATTACTCTCCTAATACACCAACCTTACCCTATGGCATCAATTAACATATTTTTAAATTGTAATGGCCATACCCTACAATATCATCCAGGATTTGAAATTTCCCCTTACCAATTATATCATCGTGCTTGATATAGTTTACTAATAATGATGATTATTTTCTTGGTCTTAATAAATAACCTTATCCATATATTTTTTTTAAATTACCCATTTACCATCCTAATTTTAGCTTTATTTTGATGCTTTGAGGAAAATTCAACTACATAGATTTATTGTGGCACCTAGATTTCCTAAACCTAGTTCAATTTATAAAATATGACAAAACTAAACATTAATTATACCACCTACTTTTAGGGCTCAAATGATGAATATAATGAGAAATCCTAAATGTTTGTCTCCTCATCTACATGCCATCATCACTCATAGTGTTATTTTTATACATTCATAACACAGCTTTTCCAAAAATGGAAAATGCACAAGTGAAATTATTTTTACCTATTCATAGTAAAATTTTCAAAATTTGAAATTTTCACTTATTTACTATAATATTATGTATTTTTTTCCCATATATCTATTTTAAAAACCAAAATAAGCCTGGGAATCCTAATGAGATAGGTATTTTTAAAGTGCTAACAATTTGTTTTTTTTTAAGTTTTTTCTCTTCTTTTTTAGGTCCACCTTTCATTATTCTTGATGAGCACTTTCTAGTAACTATAACATACAAAACATCATATACAATAATAAAGGTAAGTGAAGGTATATACTTACATTTTATTTACTTTCAATATTTATTTTCATTTATGATATTTTGTGCTGTTATGTATCTATCCTAAAACACCGTCCTATATTACACTATTGTGAAACATGACAAGATTGAGGAAGGACATATGTATACACTTGATATTTTAAACTTTATCACTTTATTGGCACTTTATCTTGTAATGGATTATGGATGCATCAATATCCCTAAGTGTACACCTTATAAGGTGAACTGAGAACGGGGTTGAATCAAATCATGGTATTGTGTGAGAGATGTTTGCATACTATTCTATCATACCATCGTTACTATCATTTTGAACACCTTTGAGTCTCTTTATATTTTAACTCTTTGTGTACTTTCCATCTATATTTTTTATTATACCTATATATTAATGTATCATCTTATAAAATATAGTGTGTTCCATACTTAAGTTTTTCATGTAGTATATTAGCTAGCCTCATATAGTTTCAAGTTTGTCTTCTTTCATTTGTATTATATTGGCCCAACCAGTACCATTATATTGTTGTTTTTTTCACAACACACCCTAATTTATTCATGAAATTAGGGAACATATTTTCTCTGGAGTCTATTCCTTTGGGTTTTGTCTAGGTTTGAGTTTGTTTTTATCTTTTTTGCTTTGAGTGGGAGAGCCCTTGGAGAGCTAGATATCTTAGTAATTGTGCCTATTTTTACTCTTTAAGCCAAGTATAAGTTAAAATATGTCTATAAACATGGAATAAGAGATTTAATTCAAATATTCTTTGGAATCTAATTGAATTTGTCACCATTTTGATAAGTCTTGGTACATTCATAATATTTTTTATCTATATTAGGATTCTCTTTTCCTGACCATTCCACCTTAGTTTTGTGCCAATTATCACACCATTATAGGATATTTGTATGGTATTTAGGTATTTTGGCATGATATTGTGTTCCTTTGACATTTTTGACTAATAATTTCTAGTTGATAAACTTCTAAAACTCAGTTCCTCCATGAACTAATAGATTGAAGTGGTTGTGAGATATTTTCATCAACCTTTTTACCTTTGCTTGGTTCTCTTTTGATTTCATTTGTATTGGTATAACTATGTGTTTTTTTAGAGTATTAATTGTATTTTCCTTGGTTATATTGTCTATGTTTACTCTTGGTCAAAGTGAAGAGGCTACTATTACTTTAAATCTTATTTTCTGGCTTAGTCATTTCAAGGTTAATGTGTTGGTCCTAGATTTTGATAGTAAAAATATTATTTTGTTTGAAGGCTTATTATTTAGGGCTTAGTTGTTTTATTTCAAATTTCATGTTTAAAAATCAAACAACTAAGTGTTTTACATATGAGATAATGGTCTTCTAAGTTTTTCTTGTGAGTCTCTGTGTAAGAGAAATCATGCCATTAGTAACTTTACCACTTCCTCAGGTCTATTTTACCTTAGTATTTTCTTTGGAATTTTTAGGTGAGTAGGATTGTGACACATGGCATGATATCATTTTATTTCTTCATTGGGTCCCCTCTATTTATCTATCTAACCCTAAGTCTCTTGAGTAATTGAGATCTTGACAAGTGTCATGGTCTTACTTAATTGACCCATTATGCTTCCTAGATACTTGATTTTGGCCCCTCATCCTTTTGGATGTGTAATATCATGCCATGTGGCATGATATCACTTCATCATGACCTCGTTACCTCTTTTATATCCCAAATAGACCCTAGAATTCCTAAATTCAACAGATCATGCCATTTGGTATGATCTCATTTCTCAATTCCCCTAGGGTAGTCTATGTGCTTTCCTTTGATAGTTGAGCCCCTAAATGCATGAAATCATGCCACATGGCATGATATTATTTATTTAAATCCTTGAGTTGGTCAACATGTTTATAATCATTTTAGGTAAATGAGATATTTACAAGTGTCAATATCTCATCTCATTGAGCATGCTCACATCATTAGTCTAAAAAAGCATGAATTTAGACACAAAGTAAGAAAACATATGACATGTGGCATGGGCTTCCAGTTAGATGACATGATGGAACACACATCATCATTTTATGAGTGTACATTTGATGGTTATCTAGCCTAACAAAACTATTATACCTAAGACTATACTCATGACTTAACAATTTTTTGAATTATTCTGAGGTCTAATTTTGATCATATTCCTTAGTGCTAATTTAACCTATATTTTGATCATTTTCAAGTTTATGAACTAATAATTTATGTAGTTTCCTTATTAAAACTAGGTTTTGTGCTTATATCAATTGAAGGATTAAATTTTTAAAGGGGATTTTTCTTCTTACTTTTTCTATTGACCTAGCTTGCCCGATTTTAATTGCAAAATTACTAATGGTTTGTTCTCTTCTATATCTATCATTGTTAATTTTATTTGAAGCAGATTGATTCAACTAGATTTTTAATCTTATGGTTTGATAATTTAATATAACTTAATTAGATAAATTATATTATTGGTCAAATCCCTTTTTTAATTATGAAATATTAATGGCTTTGCCTTGGTCATTTTTATAAAAGCTAAGAATTTAGACTCTAACGTCTAGTTTTTATTTTTAAAATCTAAAAACTTTATTATATCCTTTGGCCCAAATTTGATCAATAAATGCCACTTGTCAACATTTCAAATCTTAACACCTATAGGAGCCATTATATAAAAAGTGAGGGGATTCAATCCTTCAAGTGCCTTGGATCATGCCATATGGCATGATCCCTCTCTGGGCCCTCAGGATGATCAGGACATATCAAGAAATTATAGGACCTTCTTGGAAAATGAGATAATTTTAGGTGGCATCATCCTACTTCTCTATGCCTCTATGTTAAATATATGTAGTATAATGGGGCCAAAATGAGGTGAGTCCTTGGGATCCTACCATGTGGCATGATCTTAGGGATTTGAAAGAGTCATATCATGAAACAAAGATAAAGGGGATACCAAGATCTGATTAAATTAGATATTTCCACCTATCAATATCCCATTACATTTGGATAGTTGGAAAGTAAAGGAGGTTTGATCACTTAACATTATATGAGTTAACAATAAATTGACATGTGGTAAGACCTTGATAGATAAATGACATGATGGATATTATTAAGTAATTAGGATTGACCATGTGTAATGCCATTCAAAATAAAGAGACATGGGCCTCCATGAATAGAATTTAGGACTAAAATTGATGCAAATATTACCTATTTTATGTATTTAAGTCATCAAAACCCAAAATAGGACTATAAATCCACTCAGACTAGACAATCATGAATCATTTTATCTGTTAAGGGCTAAAAGCTATTCTAGACATAGGTTCCTAGGAAAATAAGATGTTGGAAATAAATAAAAGATTTAGTGAGGTTATTAAGATTGAGATGGAGGATAAATGACAAGTGGTCATCTTAATTAGGTATGGCCAAGACCAAACAGAGTATGGCCAACTAGTCAATTTGAGGAGACCTCCAATAACCCCAACTACACAAATTTAATTCAAAAAACAATTATTGGGGGTATTAACCTTGATTTCATTGGGATTTTTAATGGATCATCTCAAATTTGAGTAGAGGTAGACACGTCTCACTAATGATTTCCAACCACTTATTAGGTGGTTGGATTTATGATGGTGTAAACTGAGTGGCCTATATAAGACTAGTTCCATGTTGAATTGAGGTTTGGCCCACTAGTAATTAGAGACATAGTATAGGACTTGGTTATTTTTTTTACCTTGTAATTTATATCTTTCATAGTTTAGTTTTTCATTTAAGCATGATCTGAGGTTATGTGAAGACTTTCTTAGTAACTCATCTAAACATTGATAAAATTTAAATTTATTTTCTATAAACAATCTTCTATATGAAAGCCTTGTGAATGATATTAATTATATATGTATATATATGGTTATTTTAATTCCATATTCCACATAAATATTTATCCTTAGACTTCTACACCATCTTTGCCTTCTGGTTTTGCTATGATATCCAAATAGAGACTAGTTTCTCATGAGATTTATCTATTTAATAGAGCCAAGATGGTCTTCATTAGAAAGTGAGATCATATTTATTTTATCTCTACCCTCTCTATCTTTTCTCTTTTTAATCTTTATTATTTTATCTATAACTTAGTCTAAATTATAGTCATTTGTCAAGCTTTATTTAGACTACATGTTCATCCTTTCACCTATATTTTATGCATTATTGAAATTATTTTACTAAATATAGGTGCCAACCAATAGTAGTTGATTATTCTAGATAGTATTAGATAAGTAATCTAAATAATTCCCTTTTATGGAATATACTGCATCAACCAATTGAGGTATCTAGCATGTGATGACTTGGTAGACAAATATGATGATCTGTTAGACAAAGACCATGGGGAAGTTACTACCATAACCTATTTCATTTTAGGAGAGGGTGTAAGGGAATAAAGGTTAATATTAATTATTTCAGTCCTTTCCTCTCCTTATATTACACTTAGAGTTGATGTGGATGTGCCAAATGAACCACCAATAGATTGGTGCTAGAAGGAGGTCCTGAATAATTAGTCATTTATATTTATGATTGATTGTATCTAACATCTTGTAGATTTTTTTACTTATAAAAGGAGATTTCCATGTTTATTAAACTATAAAATGGAATCATTTTCATAAGGTCCATATTAGTTGAGGGTGAATTTGAGATATTACAATTCTAAAGACATAAGAGAACTAGGACTAACAAAGGGAAGTCTAATCCTAAACAAAATTTCTCTGCTAATAACTCCCCCACAACCATAATTACTTTTACTAACCTATTTTATCTCACTCAAAACCCAAAATTAGATTACCTTTCCTAGTTAGGAGGATGTAATTATCCTATGAACATCTTATGATTGGTTGATGACCTACCCAAAAATTATGATAATTTCTACTCAAGATATGTTCATGGTGTGGTAAGAACATTAGAATGACACATACATATATTTAAGGATACAATTATTATAAATTATTTCCAGCATGATGACATTACTTTCAAGTTGTTCACTTACACTAATAAATATGTGGTTGGTAGCTAGGACTCCTAGATGGATCCATCACCTCTTGGGTTGACCTTTAGATTATGTTCACTAATAACTTTAGGATACTAATAGACCCTACCATAGTCTATCACCAATTTGAATATACCCATAGAGAACCTAATGAGCCCATGAGTTTCTTCAATACTAAGTTTCATAAAATGTACAAAATATTGAAGCAAACCTACATGTTAAGCAAACCAGCTGATATACAAACATACTTAAGAGACTTAGACCCCATGACTTATATGTTCTTTAAAAGTACCCCTAAAACTCTCACATATTTTTCCTTAGACTACAATGAGGTTTTTAGTATTGAAAAACATATGGTACCCCAAGGACATGGTGCTAGTCTTATTCACTCATTAGGACAAATTGATTCCTATAAAAAATTCCTATGGTCAACTAATCCCTTTTATAGAACACTCCTTTCATGAATCTAATCTCAAGAGTTATGTATTAAATTCCAAATCTAGTTTATAATCTAATGCCCTTAAACCCCATGCCTAAAAATCATACATACATCCCTATAAATCACATGTTGATGTATCCCATGATCCAATAAATCATTCTAGTTTCTTATACTAACATGGATTCAACTCTTGGTCTACACAGTTATGCTTACCCTAATAACAACCAATAGGATTTAATTTCATTCTTGAATAATAATATGCCTATTAGCAATACCTAAAATGTTTTGGATCTTGATTTCCTTACATTTATAAATGCTAATACACTGGTGGCTATACCACCACCTTAATCAGGTATCAACCAAAGTTTCCATGCAAAACATGAGGTGGCTAATTTATAGAAAATTGTCTAGAGATTGACCAATGATATGGTTAACTTATGTAGACATGTGCCTCAAAACACCACCAATATATGAATAACCCACCCTAGAATATAATTATAACTTTAAAATGGCTAATATGTAGTAGAACACTAAGCCTAATAATGGGAATGTACCTAGTCCCCTTGACACCACCAATCAAAACCATAATAATGCCACTAAATCAATAAACATGGTAAACCTAGCCTTAGCCACTTGGTGTAGACTACACAATATAATATACCATTCTAAAAAGAATTATACTCAGTTTGTACTATCCTCAAACATCTTCCAAAAGGATATGGATAAACTTGAAATAGTGGTTGTACCATACAATGTCAATCCAACCCTTAGTGGAGACAACCCATACACTGCCATGGTCTTTAATACTCACAAAATCCCATTTTAAAGTGATAATGAGCTTTTGGATAACCTTGACAAGGTCCATGCATTAAATAGTTCTAAAGGGGGAATAACTACCAATTAAGGAGTAAGTTTCAAGGTCCTATTATCATACTAAATTGCACCCTTGAGGATGTTTTTCAAGCCTCCTCACTTAGGTGATAACATGAAGACAACTCTTGGCTATGGGTGGCCTAATAAATGAGTTATATATATATATATATATATATATATATATATATATATATATATATATAAAACTCATTTATTAGGCCATATATATATATATATATATATATATATATATATATATATATATATATATATATATATATATAACTCATTTATTAGGCCACCCATAGCCAAGAGTTGTCTTCATGTTATCACCTAAGTGAGGAGGCTTGAAAAACATCCTCAAGGGTGAAATTTAGTATGATAATAGGACCTTGAAACTTACTCCTTAATTGGTAGTTATTCCCCCTTTAGAACTATTTAATGCATGGACCTTGTCAAGGTTATCCAAAAGCTCATTATCACTTTAAAATGGGATTTTGTGAGTATTAAAGACCATGGCAGTGTATGGGTTGTCTCCACTAAGGGTTGGATTGACATGAAGAAAACTCTTGGCTATGGGTGGCCTAATAAATGAGTTATATATATATATATATATATATATATATATATATATATATATATATATATATATATATATATATATATATATATATATATAGGCAATCTCCCTTGATGCTTCACCTTGAAACTACAACTAGTCCTATTGTTTGTTAGGAAAAGGGAGAGAGAAAGTAAACAAAAATAAGGAGGTGGTGAAATAAATTAATACCCTCCACTTGCTTATACCTCACTAATAACATGAAAAACATATCACACTAACTAAATATGAGCCTCCAATTATCAATATTTTTTATGAATGTGCAAATCAAGATGATAAATAAGATGGGATAATCAAGAGGTCTCATAGGATACACTGATGAAGCAATCTACTCACTTAGACAATGTAATACCATGTACTACACTCCATATGACCTTATAAGATGACTAAAACATGTAAATAGGTAAGGAGATAATATAAATGAGAGAGAGATATGACATTGCTACTAATATTTATCAACTAATAATGAAGTATACACTAATTACAACATCAAAAAGGATGTAAATCAGCTTATATTCATATCAAAGGCAATCGTAAGTGTTTGCATGATTATGGATTCACCATACTAATGTTTAAGATCCCTTATAATTCCAAATAATATAATAAATATATAAGAAAATGAGAAAGATAGAGAATATGGATGTTGGAGAAGCCTATGACAAGTTTCATCTCATGATGAAGAAAGTTACAAATAAGAAAACCTACCAAGAAATAATCCTTAAATATCTCTTCAATATGTGTGCACTTAGTTTGATTATGGTTTCATCAAGGTGGTGTAGGAGCTTATTTGAAGAGTTATAATGCATTTCTTGAAGGAAAATTTATAGGTTGGAGTGTTTACACATAGTATTCTTCCTATATCATTAACTTATCTATGCTTCATCATGTATTATAACTTATTTGTTATGTATTCCTTTGATAATGTATTTAATTCAACTCTCATCACCCTTGGTGACACCTAGCTCATACTTGATAATCCTTATGTTTGATCTTGTAGATTTGTAACATGTTCCTTTTACTGACTTGAGGTGTAACTCTTTATCTTGGACCTAAAACATATACTCTTAATGAAAGGTGGTTTAAGGTACATTATCAATCTCCAAGGCTCCCTACTATTTTATTGAATCTATCCATATGGCCTCAATAGGTCTGTAGTCTTAATTTTAGTATGCATGTAAGTATGGTGACAATCCCACTCAAGTATAGATTAATTGAAAACCTCTCCTTATTCCATGAAATTATTTTTAAAGTCTTTTAAAATGGTTATCATGCCATTACCCATTATTATGATACCTTTTCCATAGGTTTGGACACTTCCACACACTACAAACTATTACATTTAGACCTATAATAGCCATTTTAGGCCATTTTGTACCTTTTACCACTCAAATGTTCCACAAAATGGATTATTAATGTACTATTATTACTATATAGGTTACTTAGATCATCTAAAGACTAAAAAATTGCATTTGAGGTCATTTGAAAAAAAACACACTCATCAGGTTATTTTTGACTCTTGGTAGCTTGTGAGGTATCTATCTTATTAATGATCATTCATAAATATAAACCCTAAATTATCTAACTAATGCCACAAATTTTTATTTAATAAATTTCTTCAATTATCATTAATATATTTTTTCCACATGAAATTTTTACTGGAAGTTCTATTTAATGTTTTTGACCTTCTCGAGCTTCTAACAAGGTAAAACATAAGGTTTTAAGGTATCTACTCAATAATGGTTTATGAAGCACAAACTTTTGATGAATATCTAAATTATAAAAATGTTAAGTAAATGAACCCCTATATCTCCTAGTAAACCCATTAAGCACCATGAAAAACCTTATGTGAGTTCCATGTGAAAATTCAAACCTTCTTAAGCTTATAGGACTGTATAATAGGGTCGAGATGAAACTTTTGAGTAAAAATGGAATAAAAAAATGTTTATGTGCATGTAAATTAATATAATGGATATTAAATATATCCAATGGTGTCTTACAATTATTTACAAAATTCATTGCCTCTCCAATTGGCCTATAACCTATTCTAACCCAAAGCAAGGGTTTGCATGCATTATGATGGTTCCAGCCCTAATAACATGTCTTGATGTTTTATTCCCTTTTAAAAGGATACAATTAAGTATAGGTTCCTTCAATATGGTCATAAAAACCTATCATTAACCTTTATATTTCAATCTCATATCAAAATTGCATGTTCCCCTCATGTTCTTATATGTAGGCCTCTTAATTGAGTTTGTATTAGGAATGGTTTTTATTGAGTTGACGTTGTAATTATAATGATTATAATAAGTATATAACCTTTTATTATCATACATATAACCTATAAAAACCTCCTTTACCCCTTATTAAACACCTATGTGTGCTCTTTCTCTCAATCTACCTATGACATGCCTGTAGGTCCCTTCCATGCCTAAAATTCTACTTTTGTGCTTTGCCCCAAGATTTAACCTAAATAGTTAATTGTGAAATCATAGGTAATGCATATTAATATTTCATTATCCTTTACAAATACCTTTTATAGTCTCAAATTATCTTAGATACACATTTGGACCTATCCCAATCATGTTTTGTTGTTGCATAGTCCACTTGCAAGGTGCATAAGGAGGACCATATGTATTTTTAGCATCAAGGGGTCTAAATGGTTATGAGTATTGTAGGATATATTTTTATATTAAATTTATAACCTAATTAAATTGATTAAACTCATCATGATACCTTTAAAATCATCAAAATAGGGAAGAAAGTCACATTTTAGACTTGCAACTATGAAATGCACCATATGAAGGTAGACATATCTAAAGCCTGAGACCACTTGTAGATGTTTTGAAACATATTTATGATTTAATAGGGAATTCTTTAAATATTACCAATAATCCTCATATGAGTTATTTCACTATAGAAATCCTATAACTACACTATTTTGCATGCTTATTTTTCACACACATTCCCTCTTTCCACTTGAGATTTGACAAATATGACTTCAAGTATTATATGTAAGTTTTTAATATGGATGTTAGTACATATTCATGTATTCATAAACTATATATGCATTTTAATTACAATATTTGGGTTTAAATGTTGACCTACAACTATGTAGGTCTATAAGTTAGCAAAGCTTCCTTGTGCATGCATAAATACTCTTTTTTTAGGTCTATCACCTTATTAATGCCTTGAAAGGTATGATGATATTTAAGGAAGTTGGATATACTATAAAAAACCTTATTTCACTCATTTTATGCACAAAACACTTTAGCTCTCCCTCAAACCCTGATTGTCATACCGAGCCAATGCAAATGATTCTCTCTCAAGCCAATTAGGTATGCATTTGAGCCTCCTAATCCTATGTTGATATTTAATGGTATTTTATACATTATTATATCACTCTCCTATCACCAAATTGAATTCATCAATGCTGAAACACTACTATAAAGATAAAACTAAGCCCTTGTGGTTTTACAAGGGTTTAAGAGAATTGAACTTCTTAGTGATTGTTAATAGAGTATATCATTTCAAACCTAGAAATAATTATTTTAATTTAAAGTTAATAAGGGCCCATATCAACCCATAAGTGAAATAAATCCAACCCTTCTTCCTTTTCATGAGTTGAGAATTTGAAAGTGGCCTTCATTAGCTTGCAAGGAGCTCGATGAAAGAGATGAAACATTTTTGTCTTCTTTGGACCTCGTAATGATTACAAAGAATTATTTGACCCTAAAAACATTAGATGGACCTAACACCATCCATTTTTCACCTAAATTAACCATCTCCATGTTGCTATGTTATATTTCACTTTAATGGTCTTTATAAGGTCTCATCATTGTTTGTACATTGTAACTAACCTAGAACAACATGGACAATGAATAAAACACCTTGGAATAACTTAAAATTATTTAGAGACATCAAAATGCACTTGATCCTTTGAATTTTCATAGGCAACCATTACCTTAATTTCTCTAAAACTACCTTAAACCATGTTAAACACTTTATAAAGTGTTAAACAATGGACATTGGTTAATCATTTGAGGACATGACTTTCTCATTTTTATTATACCACCTTAATAACCTATCTAAACTAGTAAGAACAATACAATTATCAACAATGGAAGACTAATTATGACCAATACAGGCCCTCTCAAAAGGTTATCAACAAGGTTAAGAGTATGAAGACCAAAGTTTCAAATTGTACTCACTCATGGTGGCCAATTTTAGCTAATATCTCTTATGACTACTTCTACTCCCCCTAGAAACATTCAAGTTTCCATTGATGAAAATTCCACTAGTAGTCCACCCACCCCTCAAAGGACCCACCTCTTATCGGGCTACAAACATTGTTTCACCTCACTAGGATGGTAAACCATTAGAACAAAGTAGACATAGATATAAAATTATAGAAGACATGAAGAAAAACAAGGAAAACATAAACATGTTTGAGCTAATTTAGATGTCTAACCAAAAAAAATTATTGTTAGGAGAATTGTATGTGCCTAAAAGGAATGAAGCTAGTAACACTATTGATGTTCATGTTGATGTTTATAATGAAAAATAGAGACTCCCTCTTTTCTGCTAATAATTATATTTTTTGGAAAAATATTACATATTTTTTGGTGGATTTATGGGATTCAAGGAATGTGATGCATTACTGAATTTTCTAATAACTGGGACTAACACCTGCCAAATCTACTAGAAATTTTTTTAGCTGAACAAATTATAAGTTAAGGTCATTGCAAAGTTGAATTACATCGATGTAGATGGAATCCAATCCTAACATGAAACAATTAATTAACATATAATTATTGGATATAATAGAGGTATATATGATGCTTCTTAGCTGAGATTGGTCTCATACACTCAATAGATACATGGCCACTAATTTCTCTCACCTGTGGTTGTCAAGTGAGGTGTGCCTAATCAGATTATGATTGAGAGGGATACAAATATGGCTCACATGATCATAGAATACAATAACACCAATTAAATCCTATATTGGGAATCTAAACTAGGATTATATGCCCTTGAGAAGGAAGAAGAAACTTATGGTAGATTATCCATCAAGATATTGACTATGAAGGGAGGACCTAATTTTTTTTGATTAAAAAGTGTAACTCTATTCCCAAATTTTAAGAGATGGAATAGTTGGAAGAGGATGATATCCTATTTTCACCATAAGTATTTTCAATATACAATCATGTCCCAATATGCATATGAGTCAAACAAGGTCATTCACATTAGAACAAAGAGCAAAAAAGCTTAGATGTTCACCATGTTGACATGTTGAGTAAATATACACCCATGTCAGTTACTGAATATCAGACCATAAGGTTATTGACAATTGAAGAGGAAGGTATGCCTCCCCTAAAATTTGGGAAGGATAATAAATAAATGAATATATCAATAATACCCATCTTGAAGAACCCACTACATATAACATAATATCATATGTGGGCCCTAAAATTTGATGGATCCAAATCAAATTCTAGGTGTGGTGATAGGATTGAACTTATCAACCCAAGAGGTATGTAATATTTGGTAACCTTCCAATTGTATTTTTATTAGACCAACAAGTGGCTTATTATGAATCCTTGGTGCATGGCCTTCAATTTACACTAAAGAATAAAGTGAAGAACCTAAAAGTACTTGGAGATTTAAAATTTGCTGTAAAACAAGTTAGAGGACACTAGATTGAAAAGACAAGCACCTTTTAAGTATCACAGTATATTTTGTAACATAATTGAATATTTTCATGCATTAAACATCCAAACACTACCCTAAATAAAATAAGTATATAGTAGATATGTTGGCAATAGCTACAATTACATTAGAATCCATCACCAACTCTAGATTGAGGATATTTTCCATAGAGTTGGTCTTTACTCCTTCCATTATAAATAACATAATAAACATCCAAGCCTTAAATGATGACCATCACATCATTGAATTCATCACCAACATCAATGAATTTGAGTCTCAAATCATTAATGAGGATGATAAGGAAGATTTTGAATTAGATGAATAAGGGGTCATAAATATGAAAAACTAATAACATATAGAAAGGTATGGTATCATTGGAAAGGATATTTGACATGGAATATTAGGGTGAAAAAGATAAGGCATGATTCCCCATTATCATTTCAATAATGTCAATGTTAGAGAACCAAATCTTATGATTTTGGGCATAACTTGTACCCAGATTGAAAATGAAAGGATTGTGAAAAATTTGAAGGACTTTGGTGATGCTATTGCATGAATCTATGAATATTTGAAATTTTTTAACACCTCTATCTTCATGCATACTATCATGCTAAAGCATGGTGTTAAACCATTCTAACAAAGGTAGAGGCAAATCAATCCATTATTAGAGCCTTTAATTTTCAAATAAGTGCAAAAGTTACTTTATGAAAAGATCATCTACCCTATTAGGAAATCCACTTGGGTGGATATCTTTGTGCCTACTCAAAATATGAGTGGGGAAATTAGACTTGGTGTGGACTTCAAGAATCTAAACAAAGCTTCTGAGAAGGACAACTGCCTACTTATTTCACTAGATTAAGTCTTAAAAATAATGAATGGTTATCAAATGACTTTATTTATTGATGGGTATTCAAACTAAAATTAGGTAATGGTTAACCATGAGGATAGGATAAAGACAATGTTTAAAATTAAGTGGGGTAAATTCACATATAAAAGGGTTCTATTTCTCCTAATCAATATGGGTGATACATACTAACGGACCTTGGATATTGAATTCAAGGATCTCATTAGTAGATATATAGTCATATATATAAACAAACTAACTTTATTTTACAAGAGAAGAGAGGACCACATGTAAAACGTGAAGGTAGTCCTATAGAGGTGTAGAGACCACAAAATCTCCATGAACCTAAAGAAATGCATATTTGGGTTCATATGGGGTATGTTTATAGGACATATTATATCCAAATGAGTATCTCAATATACCCAAAAAGAGTGGAATCCATTCTAAAAATTCCATTACCTGATAATAAAAAGAGCTAAAGTCATTCTTTAGCAAAATAAAATTCACAAGGAAGTTCATCTCAAGTTTTATAGAGATAATTAGACCACTAAAAACATGTTGAATAAAGATGCTAAGGTTAAGTGCATAACTAAATAACAATAAACATTTTCTCAAATCAATACATCAATTGTATATATGTCAGTGCTTATTAGTCATGACTACATTCAACCCTTTTACATTTATTCATTTACTTCAAAAAACTCAATTGATATTTTCCTAACAAAAAGAAAAGGGGTTTGGGATGATAGGCCTATTTCATTTATGAGTTCCCCACTTAGAAATTTTGATATTATATACTTAACCATTGAAAAGAAGTATTTTAAATTGATCAAAGTGATTAAAAAAATTAGGCACTACATTCTACATAGTGAAGTACTTGTTGTGCATGACATAGACATTAAGGCAATGCTGATGCATAATGAGTTAAGTGAAAAACATGGGAATGAGATGACTATCCTATGATAATTTTACTTGGAGATGTAGCCAATTAATATTTTTAGAGGCTAAGGACTAATCAAGACCATGGCTAAGGTAGATCCATAGATCATATACTAATAATATATAGTACACGATATAGCAAATGATGACTAGTATTGGGACATGGTATATTATTTGCTGAACAATGAATTCCTGTCTCACTTAAACTCCACTTAGAGGAGCACAATAATCTTAAAAATTAGTAATTTTATGATTAAATAAAATATTTTGTATATAAAAACCATGAAGGAATTTACCTAAGATGCCTAAAAAAGTTGAAGTACTAACTGGTTTTCATGGGAAGTAGGGGATTGGTCATGGTTCAAGGCATGCCACAACCCCCCAAATACTTAAATAAATCTATTAATAGCCTCATATTTATAAGGACACCCATGCTCATACAAGGAAATAACATATTTTTTAAGTCATTGCACATAAGGAATGTATTTTAGCCATGCCACTATAGTTAATTATTGATTCTTGTATGTTTTTAAAGTGGGGACTTGATTTTGTAGGGGATATCAATGCCAAATACTCCATGCGACACAAATTTATCCTA
Source organism: Torreya grandis (assembly GCA_037957365.1). NCBI lineage: Eukaryota > Viridiplantae > Streptophyta > Pinopsida > Cupressales > Taxaceae > Torreya > Torreya grandis. The sequence continues at coordinate 5,682,949 of JARHVA010000320.1, forward strand.
CTAAAATTTATTATTACAAGCATTTAATTAAATCTAAATAATTTATAAATTACATAACTAAACTGGTGATTATATTCTTTGAGGACCACATTGTAACAAGGTTTGGTATGCCATTTGTCTTGGTATGTGACAACAACCCTACTTTATCCTCATTATAATTTATTGGGTGGTATTATGAAAACTAGGTAATTCTCAAATTTTTATCCAATTACTACTGATAAGGTAATGGTTTATCTAATTAAACTAACAAGAACTTGCTGGATGTAATCAATAGAGTCTTGGAGAGAAATCCTAGGGATTGACATACTATTCTAAAATTTGCATTATGGTCTAATAGGACTAGGATCAAGTCTACATTAGGTACTTCTACATACCATATGATATATGGAAAAAAATCAATCTTCCCTAGAAACCTCATAATTTTTACCTTGATGTTCATTAAATATTACTTATGGGTTGATAACAAGATAGAGGCTCACATCATGAACCCAATACAACTAGAATTAAAATGTGATGCAACCCTGTTGTACTTTAATAGGAATCAATGAGTTGTTAAATTTTGGTTTGACAAGAGAGATAAAATGAAGGCCTTTCAAATTTATGATTTAGTCTTAATTTGGGACAAGGCTCATCAAAGGAAGGGTAACATGAAAAGTTCAATGCCCTTTGTCTAGGACCCTTTCAAATCTCTGAAATCTTGGGTGAAAATGCTTTTTACCTAAGGTGTCTAACTAGAAAAGATGTTCCATTGCCTTTGAATGGAAAATTATTCAATAACTACTTCTAAGATTGAAATGGATTGGGGCCATTATATAAATAAATTATCTTTGATTTCTTGATTTCCATTCCTTGCTATATTTGTTCTATGTTTTTAATGTGTAATTTAGGTCTAGTTTTCTTGTTTATTTTTTTGTTCTCCTTGTTGGGCCTTTCCCCAAATATTTTGTTATGTGGTTCATTTAATCAATGTCATGTTGAAGAGTGACATGTTTATATGTAAGTGGTGTACATAGTATTTGGATGTGTAGATACTAAGATTTTTATGACATTGATTTTAATATTCAACTCAGTTCTAGAAGCTTCAACTAATTGCTTGTGTTATAAATGTGTTTATGTTTGATAAGTTGGGGATGGGAAATATAATTCATGAAGACCTTCTCTCAAAAACTATCTCAAAGGAAACTTTAATGATTTATGAACTCTCCTAGATGAAACTATTGTATCCAAGGTCTAAAGGTGAAAATATATATAGTTCTACTCTTCATTTACCATGGGGGTACCCAACCTAGGATTGAAATGTTCAGTGAAAATAAGAAGAAAAAAGAGGAAAAAATAGAAAATAAAATTAAAAAACTCAATCCTAAGTGATTCAAGCAACCTATACCGGTGATATGGATGCTTGGTTGGCAATAAAGTAAGGCTTTGTGTAGGATCAGAGGTAACTTTTTCAGGGATATAGATTCCTAGATGGTAGTGGATCAATGTCTAGGTATTCATTTCAAGGAAGAATTCACTAGCTAGATGACACTAAAAGTAACACCTATTCCTTTCATGTTTTAGAAAGGGTATGAATACATGAGAACACATTGGTTAAATAGATTGTTTAATTTGGGTCTTACAGGCTACCCCATTCTTATCTTTGCATAAGTGCTTTCATGTTCCAAGAATTAAGATAAACCAAATATTATGGGTTGTAGGTAAGGTTTCAATGTTCCCAAATACTTAGGATTTATTTTCATTAGATTAACATTTGTTTTTACTTGCACAACATGTCTAAAATTTTTCATTAACTTAGGGAACCTTGTTTACTTTGGCATCTAGTCCTTTAGTTTTGGTAGGGTATGGGTTTGTTTTCATCTTTTAATTTGAGTGGGAGAGTCCCCAAAGAGATGCATGTCTTAGTAAATATTCTTATTTTTACTCTTTAGGCCAAGTATGAGTTTAAGGATGTCTATACACTTGGCCTAAGAGATTGAATTTGAAGCTTCTTTGACATCTAACTGAATTTATCACCAATTTGATAAGTCTTTATTTGTTCTAAATCACATTAGAATTGCATTAGGATTGTCTTTTCCTAAACATTTCACCTCAAGTTTGTGCAAATTATCACACCATTTTAAGATTTTTGTATGTTATTTGGGTAGTTTGGCTTGATATTGTGTGCCTTTGGTGTGTTTGACTGAGCATTCAAATTTGATAAATTTTTAAATTTCAATCCCTTTATCAACTGATAGAATGAAATGGATTTAACTATTGATCAATTGAGACATTTTTATAAACCTTTTCACCTATGTTTGGGTCTCTTTTACCCCTTTTGGACTAGTCTGACTATGTGTTTTTGAGAGTTTTCATAGTCTTTCCTTGTAAATGCTTTTTGTATACTCTTAGTTTAAGTGAAGAAGCTACTATTCTTTAAAATATTATTTTATAACTTGTCTTGGTTAATGGACTATTCCTAGATTTTGATAGTCAAAAGATTGTTTTATTCGTAGGATTATTCTTTGGGACTTAGTTATTTTGTTTCAAAGTTGATATTTCAAAATCAAATAGCTAAGTTATTTCACATGAGCTAACAATCTTAGAATTGTTTTCCTGTAAGCCCCTCAACAAGAAGGATTGTGTTATTTATCACTTTACCATCCCTGGGTCTCTTTTGCCTTAGTATTTTGTTTGGACCTTTCAATTAAGTGGGATTGTGACATATGGAAAGTTATAAGTTTTTTATTTCCTAGGTCACCTTCATTTATCTTCCTGACCCTAAATCTCCCAATCAATCAAGATCTTAACAAGTGTCATGATCATGGTTACTCACCTCATAGTGATTCCTTAATCCTTGAGTGTAGGATCATGCCATGAGGCATGATACCACTTCATCATGACTTCAGGATCGCATCAATCCCTCCAATAGAACCCAGACCCCCTATATGTATGAGATTGTGTCACATGGTATAATCCCATTTCTTTGGGCCCCTAGGGTAATATATAAGCTTCCTTTGATAGTCAATCTCCTAGATGCATGGGATCATACCACATGGAATGATCTCATTTATCCAAGGCCTCAGGGTGATAAACATGTTTTTAATCTTTTTGGGTGAATGAGATGTGGACAAGTGTCAATATCTCATCTCACTGAGCATGCTCATGTCATTATCTAAAATGGCATTAGACTAGACCCTAAGTAAGTGAATAAATGATGTGGCATGGAGTAATAGCTGAATGACATGATGGTGCACACATCAAAATTTTATGATCATAAATTTTATAGCCATATGGACCATCAAAACCATTATACCCAGGACTACACTCATGATTTAATAATTCTTTGAATTATTCTGAGGGCTCATTTCGATCCTATTCCTTAGTGTTAATTTAAGTTATCTTTTGATAAGTTTCGAGTCGATGAGATAATCATTAATGTAGGTTCATTTTGAAAATTAATCTTTGTGCTTATATAAATTTTAGGATTTATTTCTTAAAGGTTTTTTTTCTACTTTCTTTCTTTCTTTCTTGACCTAGCTTTCCCAGTTTTAATTTTAATATAGTTAATGGTCTATTTTATATATCTATCATGGCCAAGTTTATTTGAAGTGAAATAATTAAAATGTATTTTTATCTTATGGTTTGATCATTTCATATTATTTAATTAGATAGATTATGTTATTGGTGAAATCCCCTTTTTTGAATTATTAGATATTAATGGCTTTGTCTTAGTCAATTAGATTAAAGTTAGGGATATTATCTCTAATGACTAGTTTTTATTTTTAAAATCTAATGGATTTATTATATATAAAGGAACATATTAAATTGGGAAATACCAATTTTTGACATCAGGAGTTCTACTTCTCTAAAATACATTAAGAAAAGAGTGGGGCCCTTCAACCCTTTAGGTTCCTAAGATCATGCTAAATGGCATGATCATATTTCTCTAGGCCCTCAAGATGATTAGGACATAAGAGGAAAGTAGGGGACCTTTTAGTTTAATGGGATGATAACACATGGAATGATCTCTATTATTCAATCCTCTAGGTCAAATGTAAGTAGTACGATAGGGATGAGACTAGGCAAGTCCCTAGGATATTTCCATGTGGTATGATATCAGGACTTTAAAGTAGGTAGAGCATGGAACAAAGATTAAGGGGTCATATATCTATAAGTAAATGGTAAATTTCAACCTATAAATATCTTGTTGTGTTTAGGTAGTGGAAATTTTATTAAGGTTTGAACACTTAACACCCCACAAGTTAAAGGGAAATTGGCACATGGCAAGACTTTGACAGATATATGACATGCTAGCTCTTCTCAAGTAAAAATAATTGGACACATGGAATGGTATTCCAAAGGAAGATACATGGTCCTTCATGAATATAATTAGTGCCTAAAATTGATGATTTTATTACCCATTTTTCCTATTTAAGTTGTCAAAACCTAGAAATAAGACTATATATCCATTTATATTGACATAATCATGAATCATTTTATACTCTAATGGCCAAAGGTTATTATAGATTAGGTTCATAGGTAGATTAAATATTTTAATTAACCAAAAATATTTATCATGGGTATTAGGATTGAATCAAAGCATAAAATATAAATTATTAATTTTATTGGGTATGGCCATGACCGACTAGAGTGTGGCCAACTAGCTGGCTTAAGGAGACCTTCAATGACCCCAATTACCTAGAATTTGATTAGAAAATAAGGTATTAGGGATTTAATATTTATTTAATTGGGATTTTTCATGGCTCATTTAAAATTTTAGAAAAGGTAGGCATGTATCACTAATTATTTCCAACCACCTATCAGGTTGTTGGCTTTATGATGGTGCAGATCGAGTGGCCTATATAAAACTAGTTCTCCATTGAATTGAGGCTTGATCCATTCAAAATTAGAGATCAATTAGATGAATTGGACATTTTATTTCCCTTGTAAATTATTTCTTTCATATTTTAGTTTTTCATTTGAACATAATTTGAGGTTGTGTGAATACTTTCTTTGTAACTCATCTGAACATTGATGAATCTTAAATTTGTTTTCCATGAACCATATTCTATATGAAATCCTTGTGAATGATATACATTGTTTGTGAATATATATGGTGACTTTTATTCCCTCTTTCACACAGTTATTTTATCTTTAGATTCCTACACCATCTCTATCTTATGGTTATGCTATGCTAGCCAAATAAAGACTAGTTTCTCATGAGATTTGTGTGCTTAATAGAGCCATAATGGTCTTCAATATAAATGAGCTCATCTTTCCTTTATCTTTACCATCTCTCTCTCTCTCTCTCTCTTGATATTTTTTGATCAAGTTAGTTTAGTTATAGTTTAGTTTAAATTTTAATTAGTTATCTAAGCTCTATCTAGATTACATGTTTATCCTTTCACCTATCTTTTATACATTATAGAAATCAATAGGCTAAAGATAGGTGCCCACTAGCAGTGAGTTCATTGACAAATCTAAATTAGATGGTTCTTATCAACATAATATATAAAAATAAATCTTTCAAAATTCTTATAAAAATGCTCTAAATAATCCCCTTTTACAAAATAGATTTTATTAACCAACTGAGGTATTTAGTACACCATGACTTAGTACATAATGACCTTGGGAAAATTTCTAACATGGCCTAATTCTTTTTAGGAGAGGGTAGAAAGGAAAAATGGGGAATCCTCATTAGTTGATTCCTTTCCTCTCCCTCTATTCCCCTTAGAATTGGTGTGGCTATGATAAATGGACTACCAACAACTATGTCAACTAATATATCCAAATTGTATCATCTTGGTTGATAATATCGATTTAGAGTTAAGGTTTAGTGTAAAAAATCAAACTTAACCATTAATTTATTTACAAATGTTTAATAAGTACATCCTTACCTTAATTTACCTATCCACCAATCCATTAACTTGAAATCTCTATGAGACCCTTAATTATTCCACTTATTATCTTTAAAATATTAAAAATATCATTAACATATCCCCAATTTATTTAATTATTCATGTTAGTCATGTTTCAATAATATTTGTCCTCCTAGGACAAGACCAAACTAAGTTTCATATTGAGACAAATTGTCTTTTGACACTAGTGTGGTCTTGTCTCTTGCACTCTAATAATTAATTTTTAATTTTGAGAAGTTTCATATTAGCTTCCCACACTCTCAGAAGGGCTAGTAAATGAAAATATTTCAAGTATACCACTATATACACACATAAATTCCACTAAATTCATTGTTTATCAACTTGAAAATTACAAAATCACTCTCTGTATAAGCTATTGCACATTGAAAAAAAAGAGCCATATTTTTTCCAATTCAAGTTCTAATTTATTCCAACAGTCATAGTCCAATTTTGAATCTATTTTATTTCAGGTCAAGGGTATTCATTGTCAATAATTTAAGACAATTCTCTAGTTAAATACATATAACACAAATATAAATATTCACACACTCACTCTAAGAGGGATAACTACATCATCCAAATGCCCTTTTGGACTATGTAGGCAACACTATGATTACACATGGTTTTCTAACGATAGCTCAATTATTCCCCTTACCAATTAAATTTTTTTATTTGATGTATATTTGGTTTATATGAATTAAATGGGGTTTAAAATTTTTAGGAAATTTTGTGCTAAAACTCACTACATATAGACTGCCTTTGATAGTCACAGGTAACTAAATAGGAAAATCACCTGCATTGTCAACACAAACATAGTCACAATCAAGTAGACAAGGCTCTAATACACCCTTATTTATGATAGATTAGACATATTCCAATGAATTTCATGATTTTATTTTTATATACGACACAATTAAAATATTGTTTTAGTTAGTTCCACATCAATGATCTATTTGCATAGTCAATATAAGTCATATATGAGCTAGGTTTGCATATTTCATTGAAAGTTGATATTTATAGCTCATTTCAATTTCTATAATTTACATTCAAATTATGTATATTTTATAAATCTAAATCAAATTCAAATATTTTAAATTTTATAGAATTTATTATATTAAATAAAAATAAAACCATTAAACATTATGTTGAACTTGTAATTTTTTATTATAACACTGCTTGCCCGTTGATTGATTTTTATCTTAGGATTTGATACAAAATTCTATAAATTCTTAAAATTGAAAGAAAATATTTAAATTTTGATATAAATTTGACACCATGAGATAATTTTATTTGACCTTATATTTTTATATAACATTGAATAATTTAACTTGTCACCTTGGATAACATCTAACACTAAAGAGTTTATTTTGACCTCGGGTTCAATTTTTTTGATCTCTATACAAAAAAATATTTTAATTTTTTTAATATTATTTTATAATTTTTTTTAAAAACCATGTTCTAGTATTTGTGAAAATACATAGAGATTTTTAATTTTTGTCTAAGTGAAAACTTATTTTATCAACACTATGAGGTGAGGGATAATGTCCCGATAGCTAAGCTCTAGATTATGTTATACATAGATTTTAGTTTTCTCATACCTCATGATATATTTAAAATTCATAGGGTCTATTTGTTTACACCATAATAAGCCTCATTAGATAATTGATTTTGGTGCACCTAAATGGAGCATATCACCTAGGGAAGTTACTCTCACCATACCCTTAGAGATGGGTTAGTGGGATACAAGCACTTCTTAGCCTATGTAGTTAAAGCTTTGAAATATTAGGCCAAATCTAATCCATGAATGAGAAATTATTTTAAAACCCCACACAATCATTAATCCTTTGCCTAGATCACCCGTTATACCTCAATTTTTTGATTTTATTGTATTAATTAGTCATTAGATATTTTGTACATGTACGATTAATTGATAACAAAAAGCATTTTATTTATTAAATTTTTTATATTTAAATTCATTATATTATCATGGATAGTCAAAGTAAGTATACTAATCCTCTATATAAGTTGTTATTTGCTCATTTTGTGCCTTTTATTTATTATAATGAATGGATAAATTGTTAAAAACAAAAACTTATGTAAGAAGCATATATCAATGATAATGATCTTTGATGATATAATAATAAATTGTTTTTTTGATTTTGATGAAATTGGGGAACAAGATTCTCTAGAAACTAATTCACCAATATATTCTTCTTTGGTTTCATCTCTAGATTCCTTTTGGATTCACCCTAGATTCCTCTTAAAATTGACTTATCAATTCCTTTTTGGTTTCATCTTTAGACCCTTATTTTATCACACTTATAGATTCCTCTTTGGATTCATATTTACTTAGATTCCACTTTGGATTATCCTTCACATTCTTCCTTGAATGATAATTTAGAGGAAAAAAAGTATTCTAAAATTAATATCTCATTTCTCTTAAATTTCTACCTACCATCAAAGAGGAGGAACCTTATCCTTAGACAAATAACTTCTATTTACACCTTGATAATTCAATTTATTGATTTCATTCATATTAAATAAATACATATATAATAATCCTAAATAAATATGATACTAATCATGAACAATATCCTATTTATCCTTCCTTTGAAGTGCAAGTGATTATTAATAATAATGATGTTATCTCTTATCCTTTAAAAATAGTGGATATTGAGTCTACATATCATATCTTTCCCCCCTTTTCAGCCAATGATAATGAACTTCCTTCTTCTTCCCTGATCACATCATAAGATATACTTGAAAAAAATGGCATTCCTCCTTCCACATCTCTTAATAGTGTTTGTATGCATACTCAATAAAAAGTATGTAGGGCTTGCACTTGTGAAGCCCTTCAAGATCAAATCATCACTAAGATAAATTTAATTAAATAATTGTAAAATTAAAACCAATATTCTAATTCAAATATCATATTACTTGATAATTAAAACAAATATACATTGAATCCATAATATGTTAGTGTTAATCATGTAACTACATCTTCATCTAGCTATCATATATCCCAAAATAAAAATACATCTACAATTATAAATTAAAAAAGTGTAAAAATGGATAATAAGAGTTCAAGTGAGATTATAATAGAAATTCTTTGAATAATGTGATTACATTACCTTTTGTGCCTCCTCTAAAAATATCAATATACTATTGTGTATATTATAAAATAGATGGGCATCATAGATATATTTTTTAGATTTTAAGAATAAAATATAAAGTATCATTGATATTGATGATCCTATAATAGATACATCAATTAATCAACCCACTCAAATTATAATTTCATGTCCCAAGGAAAAAGTGGGAAAATTAGAATTAGTGCAAAAGGAACAATGAAAAATATGGATACAAAAGGATATTTTAGAATAAAAATAGTTAAAAAATAAAAAAAATAAAGAAAGATAATATTCAAAAGGAAAAATTAGAGAAAGCAAGATTGAAAAAAGAACAATATGAAAAGGAAAGATTTAAAAAATAACAGTTACAAAAGGAATAATTTTAAAATCAAAGGTTGTAAAAGTTACCATAAGAGATGTTACAACAAAAAAACATATATTCAATTAATATTCAAATGAATAAAAATAAATTAATATCAATAAAATAATATTAAATAATACATAACAAAAAATAAAAATTATGAATCTTAATACCACAATATGGGGTAGTTTGTTTTTCATATAAAAATACAAAATATGATCCAAATGACATATCGCACTCTCAAACACACCATAAGAAGTTGGTTCTCTCCTATGATGATGATTATGATCATGATAATGACTAAGGAAAATATTATTTGAATGAGACAAATAATATGCAGGATGGATGTAGAAATATAATTGAGGGTTATAACACAAATGATATATTTTATGAATTTGATTCATGCACATCTAATGCAAATGATTCATAGGAAGCTAATCATTCATACCACATAGTTGGGTATACATATATGCATCCTCTTGATGATATCCTTAGTTGGACATAACGTCATACTTTCTCCTAACCCACTACCTAGGCCAATTATCTTGCTTAGTTATTTACACATTTTATTTGTACATAGATTCTTTTATTTTCTTCATTGATATTTACTTTATCCCAAATTCCAAGATTTATTCTACACCTTGTATTTATTTTCACTTTGGGAACTTTCCCTCTTGATTTTAAAACTCATTCCAATAATCCAAAACAACTATCTTATAATGTTTTCAATGCACTTTATTTATGGTAATCCACTTGATTAATATTTCATATCTCCCATGATATGGCTTCTATTACACATACATGATCACATATTTATACTTTTACACACTACATGAGCACATATAGCCCCTTACCCATTGTGAACATGTTCTTATCTATATCAATCATTTGTACTACATTACTATGAATCTTTTACACATACATTAGAGACATAATGTTTCTCTTCCTTCTTGCCACATTATGATTGAGTACATTGTTGTAAATTATTTGAATCCATACCATGTATTCTATTATTAAATCCTTAATTATAATTAATTTTCAAATATTTTTCATTCATATATTTTAAAAATTCAAAATTTCTCAAATATGGACAAAATATAAAAAATAAGCTTTTTTCAAAAATAAAAAATTAGGACCTTCAACCATTTTATTATTTTACTAATTTACTTCTTTCCATATGTTATTTAATTTATTTTAAGTATATTTCATATGTAAGTTTTCAATACACACTACTTTTCATAAGGTATGTGAGTGTGATATAAGACATATTATTTCATGGTTCTTTGATGTCGGGTTTCCATTTTTACCCATAGCCATGTTAAGCTAGGGGCATCTCTTCATTCTCTGTGAACTTTTAAATATGATGTGTCTATCTAAAACCTTTCTACCATGATTAGGTATATATCATACACATGTTTTGTTCTTAAATCATAATTTACATTTTATTACATGGATATAATGTTTGCTAACATTGGCATTGATTCATATGGTTGATGTAGACTAGTCTCATTTTTCTATGATTCTTTTCAAATTCTTACTTCACTACATGATAAGTTAGGACTTGTTTTATTATCATGTGTGGACCTTGGAATTATGTGTGTAAAATATACAATTTATAGCTTGTATGGAATCATCATGCCATTTGAGTGTGGATCTTAGCCTTGTTTGTTTTTCAAACATTCATGTGACCTTTATATGTGGCCTTTGGGCCTTATGTGTGCCATTAATTATATGTTCATTGTTTGTTCCTATGGTGTCATGATTGATATCACATGTTACTTCTATTCTCTAATTTTACTCTTATATTAGATACATATCATGTGCATGTTACTTATGTGCCTCAATTCTACATCTAAGAGTGTGATGAAATACATTTAAAATGTTCACATAGTACTACATGATGATATCTTTCACATATTCTACAAGTTTTCTTTTGATATTAGTGACTTGTAGGCTATGACCCTTATCTCAAAAGGAGGGCATCAAAATGGGCTTGCCTTGATAATTCAAGCCCTCATTAGCAATAAATTTTAAACTTATGATAACATGCAATTTTTAAAATTACAATATGGATTAAAAAAATTAGATTTTGGGGGAATATAACATGCATATACACTCATTACTACAATTAATTGAATATAAATTCACATATACTTGATGCATATGCATGCACATGTTAAAAAAAATAGAGTTATAAGTTACTATCAATTTATTACATAAATAAGGGGCATGATATTCATTCATGTTCAAGCTATTGCATTAAAAATTTCAAAATCACTTCTTTTTCAAAGTTAAAAAGTTTAAAAGGTACAATTTTTTTTAAAATAATCTAGATCTATCTACATTGTTATGAATCATCTCATTTTTCAAATGGGTCACATTAGAGTCTAGTGACACTTAACATGTATGGTTACACCTTAAAAATCCACATTTGGTGGTTCCAACCCTATTTATACTAAAATTATTCTATAATAGTACTCTACATATTTTTATGAGTGTTTGAGCATACAATATTTCCAACTCAAGAGCTTTAACTGATTTTGAAAAATCAATACTTGAATACTCTCAATCTGCTAGAGGTTAAACATTTATCCAAATGCCTCAACAAATGGGAACATAATTATCTAATTTAAAATTATATTTAAATTAAATTTCATATTCTTTTAGGTGTACTCTTTCCTTTCTCTTTTTTCAATTTCAGGTTTTAGATTTTCAATATTCAAATATGGATAGTAACTAATTTTAGTGGATTGTTGTAGGTTTTTTTTTAAATAAACCTTATGTAATCAAGTTTAAAATTAAAATATAAATTGTGTTTACATAATTAAGTAAGCATATCATTCACTTTAGTAATTATATGCAATTACAATTATAGATAAAAGTGTTTGATAATGTTTAATATTGACATACTTACCTTACTTGACCTATTCATCATTCTGTTAACTTAAAATATTTATGATAACCTTCACTATCCTACTTACTATCTTTAATAATACTATAAATATCATTCAAACATACCTAATCTACTTATATATTACTATCATCTAATTTACAATAATATATATCCTTAAAGGACAAGACCACATTATGTTGGACATTATTGTAGCCTAGCCTTGGCTAGTAGTGTGACTCCATCTCCCACACTTTAACGATTTTAAAATTTGAGAAATTTCATGTTGACCCTCCTAAACTTTTAATAAATTTGTTTAATGGAAATATTTATAATATACCACTATATAAACACATCAAGGCCACTCAATGTATTACTTAGCAACTTGAAAATTTCAAAACCACTCTCTATATGAGTTATTACAAATTGAGAAAAAAGGATTTATTCTTCCCAATTGAAATTATGATTTATTCTAGTAGTAATAGGAAACATATTAATTTATTTTTTTTGTGGTACAAGGGTATTTATTTTCAATCATTCATTCCAATTCACTAGCTACATCCATATAATACAAATATCAAAATTCATACACTCATTGTAGGAGTGAGAACTACATTGACATGAGTCCATTTTGGGATATGTAGGAAACACTCATATTAAATGGTAATTTATATGGATAGCTTGGTTATTCTCCTTATCTCATTATTCCATTTGAATTTGATGTCTGTTAAGTTTATGTGCAATAACTAGGGTTTCAACATTGTATGTACTTATACATAATAACTCAGTACTCATAGATAATTAGTAGACCACCTTTGACAGGTGTAGGTGCATAAGTATGAAAATAAATTTCACAATCAATATATATGTGACTATATTAAAATATAAAATTATGCATTACACCCATATCTTTCATGGACTAGCATTGTCTCACTATATTCAATGATTATATTTTTAGGTGCAACACACTTCAAAGATCCTTCTAGTCAATTCCACATTAGTTATCTACTTGCATAGTTAGCATAAGTTATATTTTATCTAGGTTTACATATTTATTTGGAAATATATATTTATAACACATTTTATGTTCTTTAATTTACTATATTTTACATTCATATTTTGTAAATCTGAATCAAATTCAAATAGCTTAGTGTTTATAACATTTATTGTATTAAATCAAAATAAAACCATTAAATAGTTAGTTAAGGGTATTGGAGTTATATATTTAGGGATAAAATTTAATTACTAAAACTTATATCACATTCATACACTCTTCTATCACTCATATTTATGCCCCTAAGTAGTATTTGGGAGAGTTAGAGGATTTAGAACCATATCTTGGAGGTCTTGTCTTATGGTGTCATTGAAGCTCAATAGGGGTCTTTCAAGTTCCTAACCAAGGATATATAGGTCTTCACTTTACCATTTGAATTCTTCAACCTAATAAATCTCTTGAAAAGTGCCATGTGAGACAAATGGGGATATTGAAGTGTAAATGGTTACATCAAAAGGTAATTATTTATATCTATACACTTTTTAATTTATTTACTTAATATATTAGATATTTTTTGGTTTATTAATTTGTGGATGTATGTGTGTATCCTTTCTTATTCTCTATATATCGAATACACTATTATAGATATAAGGTCTCCTAATATTTCCATTCATCACTTTAGGTTGTATAGACCCCCATTTGGTTTACCGTTGCTCCTTATCTTATTTATAATCACTTAAACATCAATTATTTTATTTATATATTTTACCCATCATTTACTTTACTTTCATTGTTATAATCACTTACCCATCATTGGGACCTAGTGAGAGTTATACCCCATGTCATAGGCTTATGATTTCAAAGCCTTTCCTCTTGATATTTCAGTGTAGATTACCCTATACTAGGTCTAAATATATTCTAGGTCTTTACCTACTCATCTAAGTATACAAATGGTCTATTTATTGACCTTATTTGAGTCTCAATCTATTCAAAGAAAGAGGATAGTTGTAGGTCATCCCATCTCACGCATACATTTGCAAAATCATTTTATTATGTAATTTTCTTGGGATGGGTACTAGTGGGATATAACTTATAGTTCTTATAGAATAGGCATGAGTACTACCACTTAGATTTGGAATGAAAGTATTAAATACAAGATGAATTCATACTCAATTATTTATTTTGAACTATTTTTTGCAATAAATGGAGCTAAAAATTTGTCATATTCCATTGCTAAGGTGTTTAATTTGTTACAATATTTTTTTAAAAATAGATATTAAAATATCCTTTTCACTAAATAAATGCTTTGTATTGAACATTTTTTTACTTCTATTTGTATTTAATTTTTTTAAAATTATAATTATTATTGATTATAAAAATAAGTTTGTTGATATAGATTATGCAAGTATATTTTGTTAGCATTGAAAAAAAGAGAATTGATTTCAATTATGAGCCTATTATAATTGCAAATAACTCTACTATATGTATGCAAAAAATAGAGAACTATGTCATTATTTCAAATATTGGACTGCATCATCTCATTACTAAATACTTGAATTAAGTAATCGTAAATTAACATTATAAAAATTATCATGACCAATAATTAGAGAATATATATGTATATATTTTTACAAAAAATAAAATATTTAAAACACTAATTTTTTATCATTCATGATTTATTAAAATTTATTAAGTCTCAAAATGAATCTTAGAATTAATAGGACTATGTCCTCTGAAAAAAATTATAATCAAGATAACATTAATATATTTGAATATCCCAAATTTTTGTGTGAATTATTCCCCTAATGTCATACTTTTTTGACCTTAAATTTCATGATGGATTGATTTACTACAATGTGCATACCCCATTGTATTCATGTTAGGACTCTTTCCATTAGTTCCATTTTTTAGAACTTTTCCAACACTTTTGTTTCTATTTTTTTTTAGATAAGTACTTCACTTTTGACCAGAGCTCCAACCTATCTAGGACACAATCAGGCGCCCAAATCCCTAAGTGATCATCTATCATAAGTACTAGATTACTAGACTAAGAATACTAATGAACAACCATAACTGACCCAAAAATATTAATAAATGGCCACAACTGACCAAATAATACTAATGATCGACCATAAATATCCTCCAATACCATACCAAGATTTGAACATAGGTGGTGCTTATAACAACCAAGTCACTTTACCAAATCAACCACATCTCATTGATTATTACTATTGTTTTTAAAATCATCAAATTTGATATTTAAATGCTTCACTTGAAAAACATATCTATCAATCTCAATGGACAAATCCTCTAAAGTGTTTAGCATCTACTTTATAAATACAACCATTTTTTGGATTTGTTATTCAAACCCTTATATCTTTTTTTATTTTCTATAATAAATCCTTCCAATCCATTTATATTTTGGTATTTTTCTCTAGGTAGTATATCCTTACATGTCATTGAGTCATTAATATTTAATTCCAGATCTGAAAATGTTTCTTACAATACATATAATTATTTCCATATGATTTCCAATATATGATATCATTATCCATATAAGTTATTCTTTCCTCCAAATTAATTATTTTTTGTTGCAAATTACATTATGTATTGTCTAGTCTGGATTCCATCTTTTTGACATGAATTTACTTTTTTATAGATAATTCTTGAGATAATAATTTTATTTTCCCTATAATTTTACTTGTGCTTGTAATTTTACAATATTTTATTCAAATTAAATCACTTTGTATTTCATGTTTCCTATCATAGTGTATTTCTATTCCATACATTTCCTAAGAGACAAGTGTTAGTCCTCCAACTAGTTATTCACCCAAATACCACTCAATATGTTCATTGCTTATTTAATATTTTCAATTGAACCTTTCCTAATTTTTATTTTTTCATGATATATTAAAATTTACATGACATAAGGGTGTATGCTCACCTCAAAGTAATCATTTATCTATTCCCTCATAATTATTTCTATGTTCCAAAAAAAGTAGTTTGCATTATTTACTTTGTGATTATTTTTTTAATAGTGCCTAGTACTAAATGAACATTTGTATAAAATATACTAAGATGTTTGTTTTGAAAAAAATATATTCTTAATATATCATAAGTCTCACACCATGGAGAGCCTTAATTTCCTATAAAATAGCTTTGAGTTGGTTTTATTCCCTCTACTTCCTCCTTGGTATAAAACACATCAACAAGTACCTGAGTGAATTGATTTTTCCTAGCCCTCTTAAAATTTATCCATAGATTGTCCTTGTCATTGAATAATTTTACAACTTCAGTAATGTTATCAGTAAAAACTATAATAGTGACTCCTTCAATATTTCTCTTGTAATCTATAAAGTCTTCCTTTCTAACTGGGATGTAGTTTTCTACAAATTGGTATACCTCATTTTCATTTTCATCCAAAACCATAATGTAAAATTTGTATAAACTAGCACTAATTATCACATCCTTCAATTATTTGTAACTATGAGTTAGTTCCCTACCATACTCTTCCTTTTTGATTTTAGGTAGCCTTCTTTTCCTTTTCCCAATGTTTATTTCATTCTCCAATTACACTTCTAGGGCATATTCATCCACCTTCTTATTATTCCCCTTCCTTCTTCTCATTGATTGGAATTTTTACACAATAAAGGCTAAATTTTTCATCGCAACAATATATTAGACGTTCACCTGATAGCCTAGAATTCAAATTTATAATATCTTCATGTGATAAGTTAGATTAATATGTGATTTAATTTATATTTTATGGTAAAAATTACATTTTATACTTTTATATCCATCAATCAAGTAATATTTACTTATGTATACTAGCTATTTTGGTAAGATTTAATGTATTAGACCACAAAATGTATTCATCTACTGGATTATACTATAAAGATTCATTAGTAGGTGAGTGTATTTGGTACTCTAATACTTTTGTAAAACACACATTTTAGTGAAATATATTATTTTTTTGTGGGTGAATACATAGCTACTAGATCATAATCTATATTTTACTACTAGAAAATATGTATTGTATTCATCGGTAGGTGAATACATTTTGTGGTCTAATATATTCAAGCCTACTGGCATATAACATACATAAGTTAAATCATTAAGGTTTTTAATTTATTAATTTTGAGTCATAAATTTTTTGTGTTTAATTCATAAATTATTAATCCTTCCTCATAATAATTGATTAATTAATGATGTCACCATCATTTAGTCATATGATAAAAATCTTTAGCTTAGCAGGTCATTGTTATTATTAAGGATGAAATAGTTAGGAATAAGGCATTACAACCATTATCACATTGAATAAATATATTTTATTCATTTTAATTTTTAAGGAAGCTATTGTAGTAATTTATTGAGTCACATTTAATAAATGCCATCAAAAGGATCCAAGGGTGGCTCTAGGCAACTAAATAAGCAAAGAAAGTCAGTCAAAGAGGAAGAAAATATAAAAAATCCATGAGACCTACAATTGTCATTAATCATAAAGAGAATAATCTTCCATTATCATGGAAACATAAATATTTCTATATGATTCAATGTTATGGTTTAGCTTGTTCAGACTATAAGAAATATCTTATAGTTTCATTTCTAACTAATGCCAAGGTTCCTTAATTTATAAACATGTATGTGTGATGATGATAAATTGAAGATGATGGTGTATTATTACTTGATGGATCATGCCACAATAAAATATGAAGGTATTACTTTAAAATTTACCTATATGTTTTTTAGTAAGGTATCTGGTTTACCTAATCAAGTAGATGAGGCTGTGGAGATCCATATGAGTGCCATTGCTAGGGAAAATTTTAATTTTATTGGTTTACCTAATGAAATTAGAAGAGATAAAGGGTATAATATTTAGTATTTAAAAATTAATTTGGTAAAATCAATTTTTGATTTTGCACTTTCTACATTATATCTGACAGAAAGGAGTACAAAACTTTTCATGTGTATTTTTGTATATATTTCTAGACCTATGAAAGGGGGATGGTTAAAATGGGTATCATATGTGTGTAAAAGACTAAAAAAAAATTCCATAACATTTATCATAAATTACATGGGATATTTACTTCTTCACTTTACATAATGTTATTAAACTATTTTCTTCATTATGAATTGATGGAGAGAGAAAACTCTAGACAACCTTCCATGATTACGCTAAATGAAATTATTGGTATGCTTATATAATAAAATTTAATAGAGTTTGAATCAAGGAACACACACAAATATTATAGTTTTGGATGACACCATTTCAGCTGAGGAACCATGAAAAAGGAATAGAAATGTATTTTTGGATGACATATCATCAAGTAATGAATATGAGGTTGTTGTTAAGTTAAAATAAGAAAATTATTCAAGTCAATTTGATGATGAACTGGAGATATATTTTCCCACACATTTGGCAAGTTCATTTGGAGAAGTAGAACATAGTCACGAATTTCATAGGAATCTATAGGAAGAAACTATGAGTGGAGATGAAAATACTCATCAAGACTTAATATATTTTTGGGTGGCTTCTCCTTTTTTATTTACAAAAGGATGAAAATTTTCCTACCTAAACAATGTACACAAGGAAAATATGGGATTAGTAAATGAAAATATAGCTAGTTGTAATGAATAAATTGAGAAGGAAATAATACATTGATTCAAGGACTATTGTAATTTAAAGTAGATAATTCATTAAGTCTAAGAATTCAAATGTATACATTGATGTTAGTTGTATCCCATATTTTTTGAAAATGAATGGTTAACAATGTATTAAGGTTGAAACATGCCATTCATGATCAGAACCTTAACCATGGGAAAGGAAAATAAATCAAAAATTTAGTTGATTTTATATAATTTTCTAGTGAAGGGATTTATGAAATATTTAAGACTTTAAAAGATATATGTGAAGGGTCCAAAATACATCAAAAATTGTTTTCTATTCCTACTTTATGGCATAGTGATCAGATCTTGCCTCCAAAATAATATCGAGTGACTCGCTCATGTCTATCCAAAATTTGTATATTGAAACCAATGTGTATAATAACTATGTTGTGTTTATATATGAAAACCTCACAAATTCTTAGAAGAATAATTTTAACTTGAAGAAAATAAATGATATGTTGAAGACAAATAATAATGATTTAAAAAAATAATGCATTGGAAAATAAGGTTACATAACAATCTAATGTGATAGAAAGAGTTATTGCCAATGTCACATATTACAAGGATTTAAACATGATGTTTTTAGTTTTAGTTAAAATTTTCACACACACCCTAACATTATAATAAGAAACCATGAAAATAATGGACAAATTTAATGGTTGAAGGTAAATCATAATATTGAAGTAACTATATTTGATCTTGCACCAATTAATGCATAATTTTTTTGATTTAATAAATTTTTAACATTCAAATGTGGAAATGTTAGGTACTATTTTATTTTTCATTCAAAATGTGTTACCCTATTTTATATTAATGTTTATCTAAAATTATTTGTATCATTATTTAAATATTTGTGCCATATCTCAATCCAATTGATATCTGAACCACTCTAAAATCTATGTATCATGTATTTTATCTCAAAATTAAAATATATGTTGGCAAAGACTTGTATCTCGATGAAAAGATCACTAATATTCCCCCATTTTGAGGTGAAGGATGTAACTTTCAAGTCACTCATCTCAAAATAAATATTTAACTAGTATCATGTATAAATATGTAATCATTTAGATTCATGTCAACATGTGGAAAATATGTAATCATAGTAACCTATATGTCATCAAGGCATGTATGAGGCATATGTAATGCAAGTCATATACATGTCATGTCAATATAGATGTAGTAATTAGTCACACAATAGTAACCATCACTAATATATGCATTGGATAAGATTACACAGTAAGAGAAGTGAATTATGTAAATCATGGCACCACACAAAAATGGGATGTGTGTGATAGGTATCATGGAATCCAAAAATTCAAAAAATTCAAAAATCTCAAAAATCTCAAAAATATCAACATATAATGTCATATTTATAACATACACACATTAACACCCATTATCACACATAAAACTAAGGGCCATATACAAGGGACCTAAAAATGTCATAATAAACAAGGCCAATTACTAAAATCAAGTAACATGAACATATCATAATAAATAAAGGAAAGTGCCACATATAAAGGACATGAATATGTCACACACAAAAGGAAAATGGCCACACACAATAGTAAATAAATGACTAAACTACCATGAAAAAAAAACACAAAGGGCATATAAAACAAGTGAAAACTAGTATACACCATCTATGTATATCAATGTCACATCATATTAAAATAACATATCCTTGCAACAATGTATAGAATATGAGTAACTATAAATACATGTAATAAATCTACGTATCTCAAAATGGTAAAAGGTCATAGAACGATATAACCTATGACGATTTGACCTATGGAATAAGATGTCCTCAACATTGGCATGAATCTTGGGTATAAGAAAGTCCAACATCTATGTATCAATGTTTGATATGTATGTCCTAAATCACAACCATATATCTTAAATTACATGTCTATATAAAAATAATATGCCATATAACAAACATGTGATAAATAACATATGTAGATAATGTAACTAGCAATCATGTTATGCTTAGGTCCTAATTTTTTATTTCTTAAATATTTGAACATTTTATATTTTTGATTTACTATATTTGTTTATATTTTATTGAAATTTTAAAAGTGATAAACAATTGTCCCATCAAAGGCATGTGAATTTCCTATGTCATAGGGTGCAAAGGTCACCTTTTATAATCAAAAATTTCTATATATAGGTGCATTGGAATTTGAGAAGGAACTAGGTATGATAAAGTAACTATCATCATCACTACTCAGGATTATGTGTATTATGGGTAAATCTAATAAGATTAAGAATATGTGGTTTCTTATGTATAATAAGAGATTTTATCTATGCATGTACTCACTATGGAACAAGCTAAAATATCCATATAATTAGGTTGGTGCATGTTATAGTAGACAAAGGCCTTTGTGAGTCATGCATGACACTGATATGATGGACATTGAATAGCTAGTTGTATAGAAGAGTCACCTACTCTCCTCTAAATTAGGTGTATAAAAATTTCATAAAAATATGTAATAATCATATATGCATAATTATATTTAATAGGTGTAAAAACTATCTCTGTATAATGATCCTAAATAGGTGCAATAATCATATATATATATATATATATATATATATATATATATATATATATATATATATATATATATATAGTGATCTTGAATAAGTGTAATAAAAGAGTATGATGATAGTGAGGGTGGAGAAGGATAAACCACTATTTGAAGAGGGTACTCATATTGAATTCTTAAACCTGTAACTACCTTATTGTAGTGTATATACCTGGTATAATGATGTACTATAGATGGTATTACATGGATATTTTGTATCTAAGGACATTTGAACAATATGTCAAAGAACCCATTAATTACAAAATCTATAAATAGAGTATCCACTATGATAGTTTCCACTTGAAGAGGTATCACAATGCACCTGCGAGTATCTATATCCATCCATAGAATCCCTTAACTAGTCCTGATGTATATTGTAAATATTTTTGGGTGTATCCAAGAGGATTGACCATTATCATTGTACAAATGTTTTCTCTTAAACCATTGTCAATCATGACACTCTGTATAGGATGAAAATTTATGTAAGTTCATATGAATAGTGCATGGAGATAGAAATCATCCTTGACAATATCACTATCATAAAAGGTAATAATAGGTCATTATGTTAATGTTCTAGTAAATGTTATGATTATACCATTTAATTGGTGATAATATGTCATGGGAGGTTGATGGGAATTATATGTATAATATAGTTAAGAATAATCCTTGGCCTTGGTTTCCTCATGCTTGGTAAATGGATTAGATAAAAAATTATAATTATAATTATAATTTGGTTGTGGTCTAGAAACCTCAACATGTGTGTTATGCTCAATAAATTTTTCATCAATAAAATCTTGTATCTTATGTCTTATTTTAAATCACCTATTTATAGAATGAATCATAGATTGATGATAATTTTAATATGCATTAATATCATATTATTTAGGTTTAGCCTACTCATATGAACATACTATGGTGGAGGGAGAGATATGAGATTGCACTCAATTAAATTATGTAATAGTATTTGAGGATCTTGACGTAATCATGAAAACTAACTCCTCTATAGATTTGATAAGAAAATATAATTTTTCGGATGTGATAATACATTAATTTTTGTATTTACCTAATGTTTTTCAACATAAAATTTAACCTTGTAGTTTGGTTTTATTTGAAACTTTATTGTTGGAGTCTTTTAGCATTAAGTGTATGTTGAGTTTGTTCAAAGTTATGATATTGGCTTCTCAGTCTCTCACTGTATGACATAACTCATTAAAAGAATTAAATTTATTAAATAATATGGACTCATCATGTCGTGAAATAAAAAATTTATTTAATATGTCTTTTAATGCATTATTTTCCATAGGATTGATCATCTTATCTAGCATGATCTTATACCAAAGTACATAATCACTAATTAGATTATTGGATCCTTGGTTGAGTTTTAAAAATTACGCAAGATAATTTATCATCAATGTTAATGAGTAATTTTACCATAAATTAATCTTGTAAAGGTTTGAGTGCACTAACTTATGGGAGGTGGAGGTCATTTAACCATCACAAAGTGTAGTCTTTGAGAATTATTTGGAATAACTTGGTGAGTAATATATCATTGGATGTATAATATAAGAATGTTGTGTGGAAGGATCGAAGGTGTTACTCAAGATCATATTTACCATTATAGAATTAAATATTAGTAGATAAAATATTAGAGGTAAGGGATAATTTTCACTCTTGTGGTCCAATGAATTATAAATAAAACATGTGAATCTATTGAATTAATAGATCTTGAAGTGCCTTTATTTAACTGTAACATCTTAGCCTAAAAATATAATAGTTTTCTCAAGGGAAAATGTAGTAGGCAATGTTGATGATGTAATATGTATAGTCATTATAGGATTCACATAGGTCTAATACATAGGAATAGGAATATAAATGTGAGGGAAGCCTTGTGTTCCCCCACACCTTCGATAGATATCACATATGCAATTATACATGTAGACATATGAATAATATCTATATTTGTATTCTAAGAACATGTGGAGGAATTAGTAACTCTAAAAGGTTGATGAATATCATCGAAGGGATCATATTAGTTTTTAGATTTACTGTATTGAGAACATTATTTTTTCTACATATCTTAATACATATAGTATTGCATAATGTAGTATTAGATTGGTTTCAATATATTGTATCAAATCACTTTCATAAATTTCATCAAATATATACTCAATACTCATTTCATGTTCTTGAACATTATCAAATTTAATATTCATAATAATTCCATTAATAGGATGTATAGTATGTATCATGAAATACATGATAAAATTAGTGTGAATGATTGGAGTAGGATGAATAAGGGATCATGAATTCCCTTTGGTGCTTGTTGTTAATATAAATAAACCTAGATTAGATGTCAAAATAATATGGACAAAGGTGGGATAAATATTGTTCCTTATTAATTTCAACCTTATTAGTGTACACATATTTGATCCATTTTATTACATACTTGATGCATATTTTAAATAGTAAAGGAAAACAAGATGTAATTATTATAACCATAATTTGTGTTAAAAAAAATTAATTATGTTCATCCATTATAGCCATGTATAATTCATAAAAATGAAATATAAAAAAGAAACCCTCAATCACAAATATAAGAAACCTTTGTAAACACTAAATCAGAATTATATAACACCTCAGTCTTGTATAGTTGTCAAGCGCTTCTCATGGATATACCCTTTAGTTTTAAGACTTTTCTACTATTGAAAAGCTCACATTTATTATTTCTTGTGCCTATTTCTTATTTATTAGTCTAACCATATGTTAATTTGATAATTAGGCCTTTTTTCTTACTCAAGATATTATTAACTTGCTTATTATCATATTTTGAAATTTTTAGACATACCTATTTTCCAACTTCCTTGGCACTTGCATTCTAGTTAGATGCCTACATTAACACTAGTTTCATGTGCTAAACTAAGTGTCTATTTCCCTAAATTCATCAAATTTTCAAATGAAATGTATCCCTATGTTTTGCCTAAGTTATTTTGTGAGATATTTACAAAAAAGATATATGTATATATA
>JARHVA010000320.1:5710000-5870000 GCA_037957365.1 Torreya grandis
AAAAGAGTATTAATACAACTGGGTATTATCTCTCATATTCTATGTTATTTCTAAATTCTAGTTACTTGTTACTTCTGGTTAATTCTGCATGTTTAGTTTCTTGGTAATCAACTTTGCTTCCTAGATCCTAACAAGTGGTATCAGAGCTAAGGTTGCAGGGAGCAGGGTTTGTGTTTGATTACAGGTCACTCTCAGGGGTTTCTGATTAAGTGGAAGTATAGCAATGGTAGAAGAAAGTAAGCTACAATAGCATGAATGGAGAAACTAAATAGCATGAATGGTCAATTACGGTGTTATGGAAAGAAAGAGCAGGTAAAGAAATATTGTTGGTTGGTAGCAGATCAACATGAAGGAACTGAAGAAGTAGATGTTGCAAGTGTTGTTACACAGGATGCTCTAGGATGTTTCTTGGATAAATTTGAATCTTGGTTAATGGATTCTGTTGCCTCTTTCCATGTAACCCAAAATAGAGGGGTTGGTGAGCCTTGTCATAGTATTGGCAAAGGGGAAGTGCAGCTAAAATTGCAGATGGCCAACACATGGGTGCTGAAGGAGGTCATGCAGGTCTTAGTCTTGGAGATGTGGCTAATTTCTTCAATAAAGTTGGGTGATGAGAGATGCATAGGAACTATCACAGCAGATTCTTGGAATGTTACCAAGGATGCACTTGAATTAGCATGTGGTAAGAAAGTAGGTACTCTTTATCTACCTGCTTGTATTACTGATTTGACTTCTATTGCATAGGTGTGGCTTTGTAGGCTTGGTCACATAAGTGAGAAGGGAATGGATGTTCTTAAAACAAATGGAAAGAGTTTAGCTTCGGAGAGTATAGACTGAGATTTTTGTGAGCAGTGGGATGCTACAAGAAAGGATTGTGTTTATTGCAGGAAAAGGAAGTTTGATGTATTTGATAAACTTAAGAACTAGAAAGCCTTGGTGTTCTCAGAGGAGATGACAGATAGAGATCAGTGAATGGGGCTGGATACTTCTAAGTAGGGTAGTTTGGACATGGGTATGATTCAAAGAAAGCTCGCAGGTAAAAAGTCATCACTCACAGGTGAACACAGGTACCAACATTGGTCAGGAGGAACCGGTGTGAAATAGATAGGTACCGACGTCAGTCATGTACAAACTAGAGAATTCAATGGTGTCGGGCAGGTGGAGATTGACATCGATAGGATAACTGGCGTCGGTGACCTAGATAGTCGCATGGAACCAACATTGGTCAGATGCAGACTGTGTGGTGATCGAGGTTGGTCACTGAGATAGATTTTAGGTAGACAACAAGCTGTCAAGGAGTCTCAAATGCCCATATGGAGGACTGAAAGGGTAAGTAAGCCTCAAATTTGTTGTTCCTCTTCTTTATACTCATTGCTCACTGTAGAGTAGGAAGGATCTAGGAAATAGTGGGAGCATGGCATGAACAGGATGTAGAACCAAATGAGAGATTTGGTAGGGTTGCCAGTCAGTATGAAAGCACTAAAAGACAAATGGATACTTTAGTTAAAGAATAAAGAGAATGGATACGTGAGACAAAAGGCTAGGTTATATGGTCTTAAGGAAGCTGTAGGATAGTGGTACAGGTTTTGACAGGTGGATGACAAAGCAGGGCTTTAGTCAATGTCAGTGTAACCATTGTGTTTGTCTTACCAAGTTGGATAATTATTACAACATTATCCTATTACTATATGTGGATGGTATACTAGTTGCAAGTTTAGACATACAGGGTTTTACTGAGCTAAGGGTAAGGTTAGTTCAGTGGTTTTCCATGAAGGATTTAGGAGTAGTGAAATTCTTTGGCATGAGTAATCCTAGAGACAGGGAGATCACAAGTTGATGTTGCCATAGGATGATTGTGTGAAGGTAGTGTAGGATGCAGAACAGGGCAGCACACCTATGGATGGATAGTTCACAGAATAGGGTTCCCAATCACATGATGAGGTTGAGTACATGTGTACTCCCTGAGTTTTCCCAAGTAGTGGGTGCTATCATAAAGTTTGTAGTCAATTCGAGAAGGAAGCATTGGAAAGTGGTTTAGTGAGTTCTTAGGTATCTAAGAGGGACCAGTAGTAGGGATTCATGCTATGCAGGGTCAAGTAATTTAGATGTGGCAGGTTACTTGGATGACAGGGGTTGCACCATAGGATGTGTGGTGGTTGGTCTTCAAGATTGAGCTTGAAGAGGGATACAAGCTAGGAAACAAATTAGATAGTGTACAAGTATAGGTATAGTGAAAATATTTATCTCCAAGTGGGAGATTGTTAGGTTGTGGAGCTAAAAGCTTCACTAATGTAGACATGAAGGAGGTTATTGAGAGGTTGCTGAGTTGTAGAGAAACTGACATCGGTCTGATCAGCCGATGTCAGTCATATACAATGAGAAGAGCAATTGACGTCGATCATGGATCAGCTGGCGTTGATCACCTCCAGGTAGACAAGGACTGACGTCAGTCGCTTGTATAGTTTTGAAACTATCAGTTGCATGAATAGTTAGTTAATGAATTGGTTGTTTGCATGTAGAAGGCCAATTATAGACTTGAAGCTACGTATCTAATTATTGTAATTAGATGTCTAATTACTGTTTGCATGAGATATATCTAATAGACTCATGGGTTGTATTGTAATTTGTGTTAGAGAGTAAGAGAGCAAAAATTAGCTCCTTCAGAGTGAAGAGAGCAAGGTGTGTTCCTCCTAGTGCCACAGTGCCAAGTATGGGTGCTGGTTTGGAGAATCAGATGGATTCTTCATGTATGTAGGATCTTGGTCAGCAGGTGTGCAAGGCCACGTTTGGAGATCTGCATGGTGTGTGTGTGTGTGTGCGAGGTCAAAGGAGATTTTTAGGTGGCAGCAGGATCAAAGGTGACAACAACACATCAAAGAGCAAGAAGAGGAAGGCAAGGTAGATCCTTCCAAAAGTAAGATCATTGATTTGTAGGTGTATGTGTGTGTGAGATCTAGGTTTGCAGGTGTGCAAAACCAGATTGATTTGTAGGTGTGTAAGATCAGGGAGGTCTGCAACACAATAAGGAGCAATATCAAGGGAGATCTACTTAGAGTACAGTGTGTACTCAGTTGGAGAGCAAAGAGGAAGGCAAGGTAGATCCTTCCAAAGTAAGATCATTTGAGTTGCAGGTTATTGTAAGTTCATGGGAGAAATACTTGGAGTGCGTTGTGTACTCAGTTGAGTATGTGTGTATACTCAATGTACTAGTAGTAGTGGATACTGACTGGTTGGAGGTGAACACCAATTCTATGTTTGAGTTGTGTGTTGGGACCATAAGAGAGAGAGTGAGCTCTTGAAGAGATTTACTGTTTATGATCTAGATGTGTGTGAGCTCTAGAGATGTAAAGAAGAAGACTGTGGCATCTTCTTTGTTGTATTTCCTTCTGGAAGAGTATTAATACAATTGGGTATTGTCTCTCATATTATGTGTTATTTATGAATTCTAGTTACTTGTTACTTTTGGTTAATTTTGCATGTTTAGTTGCTTGGTAATCAACTGTGCTTCCTAGATCCTGACAGTGCTTATTTATTTATATATTATTAAACCTATACTTTATTGAACCATATCAAATTAGGGTTAAATATTTGTTGAACTCATCTCTTTATGCAAACCATATATTACTATAGGGTATTAAACTTTATGAGGGTTTTTATTGTTTTATTCTTTCATATTTGCTCTATCATTTATTTGAAACCTAAATGTGGACCTAGATTAGTTTGTGTTCCTGTCGAACACCTATACATTCCTCATTATATACCTAAGATGGATCAAACCAATAAAGTAACTAGTCCTATACCTAATGAAACTACTAATCATGAAACTAAAATTCACACTAAAGAGGTTATCATAAAAGATTATTCTAATCATGAAAATGATGAATCTAATGAAAATAATGAACATGAACAAATAGATCAAGAGCAAGTATTAACTATTGCTAGGATTTGAAAATGTATCTAGTAAAACTATAAATATCTTGATGAGATATTAAGAACCATATTAAAAAATAAAAAATAAAAAAGTGTAAATGAATAAACAAGTTTATCTATTGATCATGTTATTAGAGATATGGGCCATCCCTATATACCACCAACCCTTTGCTTAGGCACATCACTGCTTCATACCTATAATGGGGGCATGGGATATGTGTTCACACCTTTGTTCCCTAAAATAAATCCTACTATTTCTACATCTTACATGGGATATATAAATAATTATACCCAATTATTAGTTTTAATGTGTACATCTACTCAAATTATGGGTACAATTCCTTTAGTAACTTCCTAAATTTCCAACCTTAAAGACCAAGAGGTATAATCTCTTGTTCAAATTATAAAACTATTGTAATCTAAGGTTACCAATAATGAAAATATATATATGAAATTAACTTATGATATTGATTCACAAGAGGTGTTTCATAATTCTCTTGCACTTTAAATATATTTGCACCCCTTGAAAAATGGTTTTGTTGCACCTAAGTTCACATTTTATAATGGAAAGGTGATCCTAAAAAACATCTTCAATATTTTTATGTGGCATGCCTTGATTATTCCTCCAATGATAAACTTTTGACTAAATTATTTCCAAGGAGCCTCAAGGACTATGGTTTAAGGTGTTTTTATGATTTACCAATATAATGAATAAACACATTCAAACATATTTCATATTAGTTTTTGGTACACTTCACTATTAATATTATTGTAAATGTTTCCTATGCCCAAATTGTAAAAATAAAATAAGGAACTAGTGAATATATCTTAAGGTACCAAAAAACATTAGCTAAAATGACAAATCCAATAGTAGATAATAATATTCAAGGCATCTTCAAGCAAATGTTACTTTCCCCATTACATGAGTCCATTATTTTCAATAAGTTAAAATATTTCAATGACTTATGCCATAATGTTTATGATCATGAAATGAAATTTATCTCATTAAACAAACTCAAGCATGTAGCAAACACACCGACTACATAAAATAAAAAAGTTACTATCAAACCAAGTTATAAGGTAAAACCCATAGAACCTAAAAAGGAAATAATTACCATGATTAGTGTGGTGTCACAATAAGCTAATAAACTTGTCTTATTTAATACATGAAGGAGATAATTTACATGCTTACCTGATTCTCCAACCTTGTTACTTCCAAAACTTGTGGGGTTTCACCTCATATCTCTCCCTCATCCTATAGAGGTTGTTATGTGTTATCCTCTACCAAAAAGATATGATGATAATGCTTATTGTGGTTATTATCAATGCCTAGGGAATTATACAAACTATTGCTTTACCTTGAATCATAAGATTTAGGACCTTATTGATCACCAAATGATTAAATTTGATGATCCTCCAAAGGAATCAAGTTCATAACTTGGTGATCACTAGAATCAAAAAATATTTATCAACTAATTGTAAGACCATTCTAAGAAGGAACCAAAAATAAAAATGAAATATAGTGCACATCTTCCTCCATCAAATTATGGGCACTCATTAGATGGGTTTATTGGTACTTATACAAGACATACACCTCATATGGTTCAGATACATTGTATTACTTTTGATGACAATGAGATTATGGATTATGACTCATATCTTCATTCCTTATTCATTGAAGCATACCTAGATCAATATCCTATACATAGTTTTATGATTAATAATGGTGCAAGCAATAACATTTTCACCATGACATTTATTACGTACTTAGGTTATACACATAATGATTTACATCTTTTGACTAAATTATTTATAGAATTTTATGAGACCTCACAATAGGTTATTGGCAACATTTACTTACATTTATAAGTTAGTACAACACATGTGGTCACTACCTTTTTTATGCCTTAAACATGTATTTTTGATATGTTATTGGGACAAAATTGGATACATACACTAAAATAAGTACCTTATACATGACAAGGGTGTGTTAAATACATTCATGATAATAGGTTAAATATAGTTTTTAGAATTCCATATAAACATCCACATGAACAAAATAAGTTTAAACTTAGGTAGTTAATTATAAAACCTATTAAGGTCAATCCTCCACAAAAGCGTAAGTAATAAGAAATCCCATTTCTAAGAGGCCAGTACTTGAGAGATAATTACATTAGAGACACATATTAGATTATATATAGTTATTATCTACTATGCACCACATTCAAATATCTAGAACACCTAAACATGTTCTTATTACTTCTACTTTAAATAAACCACACAATATTTAGTGATGGGTTCCATGAAACCCTACTCCTTATTATTGAGTCCAACATGCCCCATATTCAATTTTCATATGGGGACCCTTTTAATTTATATTTGGCCTTTGGTTTAAAATTCTTTAGAGGTGAAGATCTAAAATATTAGATTTCAGATTTATTGATTTTACCAAGTCGACATAGTATTTATTATAAATCTTTGGTCTAACTACCATATATAGAACTAGATTAAATATAAATAATGATCTAACCTTTTAGGGTCTTTTTCAATTTTACCTTTAACATTGTGACTAAATTTTGCATTATTTCAATGTCAAACAAGTATGTGCTTATGTAATTCCCATTTTGCCTTGTTACATTGAATTAAATAAAAATGGATTTATTGTCATTAAGTTTCTAATCATTTCTTTTTTTTATAAAAAAATCTTAACTATTTATATTTTGAAAAGCATAGCCATTTTTGTTTGAATTTTCCTAATTTTTTATTTTCAAAATTCTAAGTTACTAACTATGTTTCTTTATATCATTGCCTATATGTTACCAATTCATTATTGGAGCTATGTGCCATCATCTAGATGTCCCAAACCCATTCTCAAAATATTATCAACACTTATTCAAATTTTTTCAACCTTGCCTAAATTCGAGTGGTGTTTTTATGCCACTCTATAGGACTTTAATGATTCATCAAACCTCCAAGTGAGTGGATTATCAAATACATCACATGGCATGATCCTAAATACCTACTATCCTAGAGCTATCCATATAATGCAATAGGTCCTTGGGTGAGTGAATTATCAAGATTATGTCATGTGGCATGATCTTGATAACTTGTTATCTTGAGGTGGTTTATACATTCTCGATACACATTTGAGCTCTAGCTTAGTGAGATGTTACCTAGCCAAGGAACATTGAAAGCATAGGTGAGGCTTGATCAGAATGGCATGCTACCACATGGTAAGTAAATTAACCATGGGGAGATGAAATAAACTTGATGGTAAACTAAATAAACCTAGTCACCAAATGAGCCCAAGGACCAAGTTTGATAGTCTTCTAGTTTGTGAAGTTTGTTAAATGCCCTAAATGGATTGCATGTTAATTTTTCAAGACATAGTAAAAATTTGAGAAACTCCTCACAAATTAAAATTCCCAAAAGTGATATAATTTAGGATGAGTAATGGGGAAATCAATGCAAATGTCCTAAAGTTAGACTAAATCAACATATCCATTTAATCAATATACAAATTAAATGTATGAGTTTATGTATATCATGGTTGGATGGTATTTATAATAAAATTCTAGTGATAATATGCCACTAATATTCAAATATATTCATAATTACCCCCTAAAATTGATTTTAAAGCACTCAGTATGTTGTGATTCATTACTTTACGTGAACATTATAAGGAGGTAAAAGAGAAAAATAACATAAAAGACAAATATTTGCCTTGAAAGAGGCATGGTTTATAATTGTATTTTATGATCAGGCCATTAAATTTATTAGAATCCCAACTTCATTCTAAAACCATCATACAAATTATAACCACCCGGGCTACATGAGCTTCATGGACAAGTTTGTCTATATAAGAGACGATGTTCCTATCATAAAAGGTTGTAAAATTTTAGTGCTAAAAATCTATTGGAAACTAGTTAGGATTACACCTATTGTTCTCTCTTGATTTTAGACTTTGATTATTTTCTAGGGTTGGCACTTGGTGTAAATAAACTTTTTCAAAACTGTAATAGTTTTTTACTTGTTTAAATTATGTCTTCTATTCATTGAATGTTGTCCATTATTTATGGTTTTGATTCCATGCCTATGTCAAATAGTTGGTATTATGCTTAGTTATATAATAAAATTAAATAATTATATTATGTTACAACTATTCCAATTAGCTTATGATTTCTTTTCATTTTCTTTAGAACACTCTTTGATTTATGTGCTTGTTTTTATAAAGTAAATTGAAAGTTTTATGTGCAATATCTATATGGATTTTGTGCATTTATATTTAGTGAATGATTATTGATTTATGCATTCATATTTTGTCATTATAATCTTTCCAACTATGTGCCTATAATTTTGTTTAACTACTAAAATAGGTACACAGAGGTATAATTGTGATTTAACATATTTCATCTCTTGAAGTACCAACATTCTCATAACTAGAAAATTTTGTTTTCTTCTCTCCCTTCCCTCTCCTTTTATGTTTATTTTGGAAATAAAACACGCTCTCCCCTATTTTATAAATTGTTAAATTAATAATAAATAGTAATCATGGCTTGAATATAAGAACAATGAATGAATTCCAATTGTCATAAAAAAGCATTGAGCCTCCAGTGGTAACCATTATTGCTCTTTAGATAAAATTAGGTTAAATTGCTCGATCCTTGGATTGAAATAGAATCAATCCTAAAATTAACATGGTGATATTTTTATCCCATGCACTATCCCCCACTTTTATCCTTATAACACTCAACCTCATAAGGGCTTCTAGACTAGAGGATTTTTGTGGTGAACAATAACTGGTGCTAGAAGGATAGCCAAAGTTATAGTTTAATCTTTGATTCAACACTAGTGTAATTGTAAATTATTTAAAATTTATGAAAGTTGGATAATTATTTTTATATACATTTTAAATTAATTGACATTTGATTTTTTTCTTCTATTTTTTATTCCCCATCCTGTTATAATCTTAAACACATGCAACACTTGGCCTAAGAAGAGTATTCGTGACTTAATTTTGCATTATAAACTAAGCTAGATCCTAGTGTACACATCACCTATGCCCATTATATCCATGATAAATTGATTATATTTACATTAAAAATCCATATAATAGATTGGATTTCTATAGGTAGACCTAATCCTTTAGTTACCCCTATTGTTTCAACCACTCAAACTGCCCAGAATCAACATATACCCATAACATCCCCTATGGTTTGGAGTTTTAAGTATAAAATAAATTTACCTAGGGTTCTTAATGACTTACCTAATAACCCAAATAGGTAATTACCAATTTTCATTTATAGTTTAGGAAGGACTATGGAAAAAATTTTGACCTCAAACAAAATTTCTCTAAGAGTTCTCAATGTCGATCATGAAGATGTGGCTTGTAGGATTTTCCCCTTCAGGCTTATGGCTGTATCATATGGCTAGTTCCTAAACCTTATCAAAGATTCAATTACAATTTAGGACCAATTTAGTATCACTTTTCATTCCTAATTTTGGAAATTTATAAATCCAACCATCCCATATCAGTAGTTTGTTTGCATTAAATGTGAGCTTAATGAGCCTATTAGGAATTTTAATGCCTATTTCTAGAATATGTTTAATCGACTCACCAATATTTACAAGATAGATGATCAATTAGCACTAGATATGTATAAAAACCCATTAGACCATGAAATTTAATGTTCTTGAGATGAGACCCTATGATGATAACTTTAATTTTGACATATGCCAAAGCTATCAAGGTCAATAGGTAGCTTAATCCACAAGAAAAAATTATGCCTCCCATCCTTAATTCCTTACCTAACATACCTACCTTTAACCTTATTCCTAATTTAAACTTGAATGTTCTTGAGTCTCAACTACTACCTATAACCAACACATTTCCAATGAGGCATGTTGTTTTAAATCAACACTTGGGTTTTCTTAACTCTATGAACAATAAGGCGGTTACCTAGTTTCAAATCCAAATGATGTTGGTGGCTACTAAAAACACCTAAACTATACCCAAAGATTCTAAAAAAAAGAGTTGGTTACCATATAATATGTGGTACAAACACTTAGTAATCGCTTCCTTGGTTTTCAAAGGCAAATGGGAAGCTCTGATGTTGAGAATTCAAATAGGAACTTCACTTACTAGTGGTAAAACATAAGTTACAAACATCCCCATAATCAACCTAAACCTTCTCCCAATAAGTTATTGTAAATCAACATCTATGAGATAGCTCTTCCTAATTGGTATCATGTGCATAAAATGGCCCAACATGGAGATATTGATTGCATTGAATTATGTAGAGCCTTTAACATATTCCAAAGGTAAATGGAGGAGTATGAAGTTGTACCAAACCAACCTAAGTCATCTAATGCTAGTAGGTTATCTATCATAACCATGGTACTCAAAATAATGGAATTCCTTATCTAAGAAGAGAATGAACTATAAGAGAGTGCTAGTGAAGTGCATGATTTATACTAGTTTTAAAGGATCAATTATGCCCTTTAGAACTGACAACCATTATAACCCCTCACTACCTAAAATCCTCCAAAAAATGGTGTGACCCCACCTTATCTTTATGCTAGGAATAATCCTCCACATTCAAATTCTAATGAATTTAAAACCCATATGGAAATTATGCCACCTTAAAGTAAATCTCAATACAACATAGTCAAAGATATGAAGAAGATTAAATCAAATATTATTATTCATGAGCTTGCTTAAATCACTGATCAATGTAGTCTTTTACTAAAGTCACTTAAAAAATAATCCATCCCAAGAAGAAAAATTTCTATGCCAATGTGCTTATTCACAAAAATAAGACTAAAGTTTCTCCCTTTTTTAACTATTAGACTATTTTGGAAGAACTTTCATAACTACTTACGGAACTTGGGTGCTTCAGCTAATGTTATGCATGCAGGTGTGTGTAAAAAACTAAGTTTGGTCCCTATCAAATCAGAAACAGTCATAGTTAAACTAGATAAGTATGAGGTTAGAGTGTTAGTGATCTTATCAACATGCACATGAAACTAGAATTAGAGCCTAAAATCTAGTAATTCATAGATATACAAGTTGTAGACATCCCTAAAGCATATATAATGCTATTTAGTAGAGACTAGTATAAATATTTGAAAGAATACATGGCCACTAAATTCTAATACATGTAGTTACCTTGGAAGGGTGTTTCCAACCATGTAAGGGCTGATAGGGAACACATGATGAATCACATGATAACAAAATATAACATAATCAATGAGAAGGTAAACTTACTAGATTTTGATTTAGGGATCTATACTTTATAGGTAAGAAGGATAAAAATAATCCTAAATTTATAGGTTTTGGGCCTATATGTCGATGTCACTCACTCTAAACAAGGATCAGGGGCATGAGTTTCACATATTGATCCCCCAAGATAAGAGAAATCTAACAACTTATCAATTGTAGTTCCCATGCTCTAATAATCTTACAGAATATGAGGTGTTAGTTCAGGACTATAGTTTGCATTAAAACCTAAGCTCAGTGAATTGAAATTGTTTATCAATTTGAGCTAGTTGTAAATTAGGTAAGAACTAAGTTTCATTACAAGTTTTCATAACTTAAAAATTATAAGCATAGGGCATGGGATTTAATTGAGATGTTTATGCATTCAATGTCATACCCATCCGTATGGAGGATAATCAGATTACTAATTCATTAACATCCTCAGTTTCAAGCTTAATACCCCTTAATGACACTAAATTTGAAGAGTTTTCCATTGAGTTATTCCCCTATCCCTATGTCCCTAACAATGTATAAAATTTATAGGTATTTAAATATGACCAACATATCATTGAATTCATTAATAATATTAGGGTTTTTTAAGCCCAAATAATTGATGAATTAGATAGGGATAGTCCTAGAGTTAAACTTGACCAAGATGAAATAATGAAAAATACCAAAGGGTATGATCTCCATTGAAAATGGATTTGACATATTTAGTTCTACACCCCCAATTAAGAAATAAAAAATTGCAAGTCATAAATATTGAACTATTAGTTTGGGTTCTTTAAAAAATCCCCAAACTATCAATGTAGGTCCATATTGGGCAAACATAAAAATATAATAACTTCATAGGTTGATTCTCAGCTATAAAGATGTTATTTTCTAGGCCTATGGAGACCTCAGTCTTAAACCCAAAGCTAATTACTCATACCATTCCACTTAAGCCAAATTATAAACCATTTAGGTAAAGGAAGAGGCCTATGAACCTAATCCTATAACCATTTATACTTAGGGAAGTTCAAAAAAATCTCTTAGATGGAATAATCTTTCCATTCCACCATTATACTTAGTTAGTAAACTTAGTGCTTGCTTTTATGAAAGAATAATGGCAAGATTAGACTATGCATAAATTTAAGAAACCTAAACAAAGATTTAGATAAAGATAAATATCCATTTCCTTCCCTTGATGAATTACTACAAATGGTGAATGGATCCTAGATGATTTCCTTGGATAGATTATCAAGATAAAATTAGGTTCTAGTTAATTCAAAAGATAGAACCATAACCACTTGTATAATGAAATGGGGTATATCTACCTACAAAAGAATGCCATTTGGACTTATCAATGTTGGAGTGATGTTTCAAAGAGATATGAATTTATAATTTTAATGTTTAATTGGTAAGTGTAGAGTAATTTATATGAAATATTTAACTATATTTTTAAAATGTAGGTCAAATCACATACATGATTTACAAAAGGTATCCAAAATATGTATAAAGTATGGCATCTCTTTAAATCCAAATGTGAGTGTGTTTTATGTCACCAAAGGTAAGCTTCTCAATCATATCCTCATAAAATAAAGTATTGTTATTGATCCTAAATGAGTTTAATTAATCTCAAAATTACCTCAATGTAATATTAAAAAATATTTAAAACCCTTCTTTAATAAAATTAATTTTTTTCACAAGTTCATTTATATATTTGCTAAAATTATGAAGCCACTAAATGCTATGTTGAAATAAGATGCAAAAGTGGAGTGGCATGATGAGTTACATAAAATATTTTAATACATCAAAGACACTATAATGCAAGCACCAGTTCTAATGATTCCAAAGTATTTTAAATACATCTACATCTACCCATTTACCTTTGAGCACATCATTACTACCTATCTCATTCATAGATTGGATGGAGAAGAATAACCTATCAATTTTATGATCACAAATATGAAGGGTGAAGAGTAAGATAATCTACTTTAGATAAACATGCCTACACTTTGGTCAAAGTTGTGAATAAATTTAGACACTATATTTATAGGAATAAAGTGCATGCAATCATGTCAAACCCAACCATCAAGAAAATGTTAGGATAGAATGAATAGGGGGATAACATGGATAGATGGATGACTAAGATAAAATAATACAACTTATAAATTAAGCCTAATAAACTAGTTTAAGGTCAAGGTTTAACTCAATTTATAATTGATATTTATCCAAGTATAACTGCACATCAAATAGAATAAGAGTAAGTGATGCAGTGGGATTGCTATACCCTAGTCATTCATTACCTTATCTATGGGAACCCACCTCCTACGTTGAACCAAACACAAAATAGAGATCTCAAGTTTAGATGAACATAATATATTCCAAATGAATGAATTATCTTCAGAAAAAATCATGAAGGCATCTACCTTAGATGCCTATCAGAAGTTGATGCCAAGGAAATCATGGATCATTCCCATAAGAAGTTAGTTGTTGGTCATCCTATAGTAAGTGCAATGACACACAAAATACTTTAGGGATATTATTTTACAGCCTTATTCAAATATGTACGTGCACATGTTAGAACATGACATTAGTGCCAAACCATCACTAAAAGAGAAAACCACATTGCAATGCCATTACAACTAGTTTTAGAAGGGATAGGATTTACCCAATAGGGACTAGATTTTTTTAGAGTCATCGCTCCCATAGGACACAAGTTTATTCTCATGAACACATATTTTTCATGATATATATAGAGGTAGTAACAAAAAATAATACCATGGAAAATGAAGTAATCAAATTCATGGAAAATAATGTGACCACATAATTTGGAACCCCTATCTCATTAGATTGTGACAATGCCCTACATTTCAATCTATACAATTTAGTAAGTGGGAATATGATAATGGGATAAATTTAAGGTTCTCATCCAATTACTAATTTTAAGGGAATGGATTGGTAGAATCAACTAGTAAAAAATTGATTTAAGACATCAAGAAGTGTACATATAAGAAGCCTCAAGAATGGCATTCACTACTAAAGTTTTCCCTTTGGGATGACCACACTAGGTATAAAAAAGTACTTAAGATCTTGACATTTCTATTAGTCTATGTACTAGATCCAATTCTTCTTATTAAGCTCAAGTTTCCCAACTTCAAGTTCATGTCGTTGTACATGTAAAGAAATGAGAAAATAAATTCTAGACTATTAGACATTTTCCAATTGGGAGAAGCCTAAGATGAAGCTCTATTGAATTTTAGCTTGGCTATGTGACATGTCATATTTTCACTTCTACTGACATTCATTTATTATGTATTTCATGGATATATCACATATATATTTTTTGGGAGATATGCAATAGTTGGAGTGCCCTATCATTAACCATATTGGTAGTTAACATTTTATTCATTCTTCCATACTCTTCTATCATTGTCTTATCTTTTGGATTTAATTAATTAACTCATGGGTTTAATGATCTATATCTTTACATTTATTTGTTCTTCCTTACTCTGTGACTTTAAATTATAGAATATTTTCCTAGTGTCTATGATATGAATATAAAATTATACAAAACTACACAAAAAACCTGCAAAAATACAAGAAAAATGGAAAAATAAACAAAATACATAGCCACATCGTATTACTCAACACCCACTATATTTTTTAGCATGAGATTATAGGGATCACTAATATGAAGGCTTAAGCCTAAAACCATTTAATTTCCCTAAAAGATGGTTCCTTAAATATCTATGAGTACCATAGTTCTTTGTTGTGATGTTTCATGGATAACTTATGGTCATTTACACTAAATTTATAACTTTCATGGATGTACTTGAAATCTACTATTATATAAAAACATTATTTATTCTGACTAATATTCCTTTGTTCACATGTTATGATAATGTCATTTTTTATAACTCTTTTTTTAATATCCTACATCCAACTTACTTTGTATTTGATTTCTTCGTTGTGCATTATATCTAACAATTTTGCTTAAAGTGAGTCCTAATCTTTCATATGTGTTATCAATGCAATTCATAGACTATACACTATAAGTTTCATGGGCATCATTGATTCCATTCCAAAGACCAAATAAAATGGATTGAATCATGTCACACATTTATAGTTGGTCATGTATGCTCATAATATTATATGATTTTGATCCTCCCATATATCTTTCTATACATTACATTTTTTTGTAAGCATCTTCTGAAGAACATTTTTTGATGATTTTACTTGCCCATTATATTGAGGATGATAAGTCATGATCTTATAGTATAATATCAATAATTCCTTAGAGTCTTGATGGTGTTATTCAATAAGTGTTTTCCCATATTACTAACTAGCTTCATAGGACATCTAAACCTAGTCATTATGTTTTTTTAAAATAATTCAGCTAACTTTTTGGCACTGTAACTTGGTGTCATAATACCTTTGACCCATTTTGTGAATTAATTTATCACAATTATTATGTATCTAGCATGGCTATGCTTTTTAGTTAAGATCAATATGCCCTAAGAATTTAATTACCTATTGTTTAAATGGTTCCATTACTAGCATTTGATTTACATTTATTTAATCCCTTTGGTTCAGTCTTCTTAATCATTGACAAATGTCTTAGTGTTTTGTGACTATGTGTGCTTCCTAAAATAGAGTAGGCCACTAAATACCATTGGTAAATATCTTCCTTTTAGTGTATTATCTTGTAAAATTTCCTTCTATGAATCCTTGATATAATTGTTATAGCAATTTTGGTCTCTCATGATCCAAGACTACTTTGCACAACAAATCATCCTTACCCATATTTTAAACAAGCCCATTTATAATACCAAATGGAAATTATCTTGTGATCAAATTTTTATCCTTTTCCACATCATGCATATGAACTAATTATATCTATTGAAATCATCCATGAATTAATATAATTCATGCCCTACTACTTACTCAAGAACTTCATATGTGAAAGGAATAAGAAATCAATCATTAATGCAGGTATCGTATAGTGCCTTATAGTCACCATAAACTCTGATCTATCTTAACTTCTTGGGTTTACCCACCATTAAACTTACCCAATCAACTTTTTTATTAGATGGATGTTTTTTCATGCATCTTATAAATTTTGACCTTAAATTTTAGCTTCATGTTGGGAATTAGTCTATATGGGTGCTTCTTGATATGTCATGCACACTCATTGATTTATATGTGCATATCTACCAATGAAGGGTATTAAATATTGAATTATAATAACTTCATTGGGAATACATCTCGGTGATATTTTAGTAATTGAACCCTTTTTGAATTTTGTTGCTATGTCCAATGGTCACCTATAGTTACTAGATTTGGAACTGAGTGTATACCAATGTTTTCCACTATTTTGTGTATTATTTCTTGATATATATAATTTTTACTTCACAAATAAATTCTCTTAGTGTTATTTATCTTGTGTGCTCCTAAATATTTAGATTTCACAAATGTGTATCTTTTGTTTGTTTTACAATGTCATATTTAGTCTCCTTTATCTATTATTATGGCTTAAATAACCCCTTTAAATCCAAACCCTCCTCATTATCACTAGATTCATCCTCATCTTATATATCCAATATCTTATTACATGATTTCAAAAAAAAACTTTCTTATTATTTACCTTGTAAATATTTATACATTTACTTGAGTCCATGACTTCTACCTCCTATAAACTTTGATCCTTCACATTTAATATGTCTTCCTCTTATCCATGATATAGAAACATCTTGAAAGTTTAAAGGGATTTATGCACTATGAGATTCTCATCTTTGAATACAAAGGTTTATATTAAATCATGTTAGATTTATGGCCAATTTTTAGTCTCATGCCTACACTCTTGGTGTATTTCCATGTTGTGGTAAAGGTCTTAGAGTATGGTGAAACACATGTACCCAATATCTTTATTCCACACCCTATGTATACCATATGTAAATGCACCTATGAATGTGGAATTCATGGCACTAACCTTCTTAGAATAATGATCACTGATAAGATATTATAGATTGTACTTGAAACTAATCTTGCATCAATTCATAGGCTTCTTATCAGTGCAATTTCTTGGAATGGTGAACTTTGCACAATGTCAAAGCAACACTTTGGAGCACATAGTTTAGCAACTAACCTAGAGATCAACATTAGGAATGTGGTTTTCCAATATGGAAATTAATTGTATAGAGTATTTTATTTTGAAATACTAGGGTAATTAGCATGATGTAGTAAAATAATCCTAGGGAGAAAGATGCTTGAATTGCTGAGGATATCATAAAATAATCCACTCATGTGAACCTCAAAATGAAGAAGCCAAAAAATGAGGAGGAGAAATTTATCGATAGCCACATTAGAGGAAAATGTCATAAGAAATATAATATAATGACCAAGTAACTGGTCACCTACTCTGAGTTGAAATAACTCTAGTTATTCCCATTTGCTAGGGTTGGGTCCTTTTTGTGCTCTTGACTAGTTTTTGGTTGATGTTTAGTAGAAGTTAGGTTGGTCATTAGGGTGTTGATGCCTGTCCCATTTGGTTTTTTGTTTTTTTGTCTCTCACTTTTTGTTCTACTCTCTTTTGTATTAGGTTTGGCTCCTTTCAACCTATTAAAACCTATCAAATAAAAAAATCATTATGTAGTAAAAATATTCTCATTGGTCTTTCCTCATGGTGTCTTTGTGCCTAGTTCAAAAAATGTGTGACTAAATTACCACTAATTGAATACACAACTTCTCATGTAATAATACCCATATGCATGGGTTCCATGTATTTTATATCTATAATAGTCACTTGGTATAATAAGTCCACTTTTTGTCTCATGGGGGATCACACAGATAGAGACTTACATTCCTCCATGTGGAACTATAAAACTTGATTCCTATTTTTTATAGGTGTGTAAGTGAACAACTCTTTATAATTTAATTATGGAGCTAGTTGAATATGTTATGTGGAGTCAGTAAAGCCTATGGTTTTTAGATCATGTGATTTTGTTTTTATGACAACCTTAAACCAACTATTATCACCATAGGCATATGGTAAATTAAGCTCCTTATGAATGATATATGGTTTGATATCAAATTTTTTCAAGGCATAATTATGATATCATCTCCTTTATGTGCATCGAGTTGATTAACTACTATATGGATGGCCAAATTACCATCATATGTCCATTTTTCCCCAATTATCATAGGGTATTATGTTTCATTATTCTTCATATCAATGAATTCAAAATTGCCTCTTAGACCTAGACCAATAACTTTGATTTATACATCTTCCATATTCTATAATGGATCTACCCTTCCATAATCTACAAGACTCAATGTAACTGGTTTATAGCTCAAATTAGGTCATCTAATGGAATCTCATGTTGATCAAGGAATATTTTTAATTTTGCTCCCAAAGTTGAAGACAACATTTTGGAATTCATATCCCATAATTTCAATGTCCATTTGGGAATAAACATCTTATGACTTCTTATTTTTCACACACCACACAACCATTTTATCCTAACCTATTTTTAAACAATCTAAAATATTATGAAATAGGTTAGTGATATTTTATGATATGTTTTCATTGTTCACTATACTCATAAGTTTTAGAAGATCCATCAAAGATATAACTATTCCATATTGTCATGGTATGAAGAAGAATCTACCCATATATTTGTGCATATATAACTATAGCATCTCTTTCAAAAGTATTCTATTTTTAGATGTTTTATAGTAATTATATTAATTTAGACATCAAAATATTTTCCTTCACAGGGCCTAAATACTTGTCATATTTAATATTTATAATTAGATGATCCTAAAACATCTTTAAAGGTATAAATAATTTCTCCCTATACTAGTTTTAAGTGTTATCCTATATATATGTAGGGTCTTTGGGTTGTGTGTTTATCATATTCATATTGTCTAATTATCTTGAACTAGACAATCCTCTATATGGTGCTTCCTAAATACTCTGTAGTAAACACAATGGGTCTATCTTTGTAAGTTGTAATGGGAATTTTGTGAGATGTTATTTAATTCATCAAACCTATATAAAATAAAATATTATTTGCCATGTATATTGTCTTGTCATTGATTTTGGTTACATCTCTAATATCCTCTTGTATAACATCCTTAGCACCCTCCCTATCTCTATTGACAACCCTAACCTTATTATTTATGGCCATCATATCTCACATGTATTATATAAGGGGAAGGTGTAGTAAATCATGACTATTATGCTAGAAATGTAGAATTCCAAGGTTGTTGGTACTATGGATATGAAGTTTTCCTTCTAAGCTAGTACTGAGGCAAATGTAATGTCCATCATGCAATACATATGCCTGATATTAAGGGGACAATGTAGATAGGTATTTAAAATATTGGGGTATCCATCCAAGATTAGTTTGTGTGTTTAAATTCATTTCTATATCAAAACTTGGAGTTTTTAATTTCATAAATGAAACCTA
The DNA here is from genome assembly GCA_037957365.1 of Torreya grandis. Taxonomy (NCBI): domain Eukaryota; kingdom Viridiplantae; phylum Streptophyta; class Pinopsida; order Cupressales; family Taxaceae; genus Torreya; species Torreya grandis. The sequence goes on from JARHVA010000320.1 coordinate 5,729,645, forward strand.
TTTCATAGTTACTAAAAATAAATTTTGTGTAATGTCTTTCTTTAGATCATGGAGTGATATTTATCTCTTCTCATCATTATTTTATGATTTTCAAAAATTAAAATACATACAATGTGGTTTCTATATGTCTTGTTGTAGTAAATGACATTTGGTAGTGGGATGTCCCATTATGAAACAAATATCATAGAACTCTATCATCTTTATTTTTTGATAATCACTCCTATGGTATCCTTCCTTACCACACTCTATATATGATATATAAAGTTTGATTTTTTTTACTCTCATTAAATTCATCCATTTTATGTAGGATGACATCTATATTAGCATATGTGTTTATAGTAGGTTGTAAACTTCCCCATAGTCTTATATTTATTCAACTTATATTGTATCCAATCAAAAATTACTGGTTAACTACATTTTTATCATATCAATTTAGATCCTAGGTTTTATACCTTATACAAACAATGCAACTTTGTCTTTGGATGTGAACTAGAAACTCTCTCGATTATCACATCTAAAAATCTATTGTCATAATCCTAGAATGATTTTTTTATTTTTTGGTGAATCTCATTTAGTTTTAGAATGGTTTGACTTGGGAATTTATACATATTTAATTACCCAATCAATTTATTCTTGACATATTGAAAATATATTATGGTTGGGTTATTTTTATACATAAAATTTAGAACTTTGCTTGTCAAGGATCTTATAAGCTTGTACTTATTTTCATCATTAGTACCAAAACCTTTAGCCTTTCATTTCATTTTGTAGTTCAAAAAACATTATTCAAGGTTTTTATAACCATCATAAGTTGTCAAATTTATAATAATCCTATATTGAGAGCCATGTTTGTTTCAATCACACCTAAAACAACTAGCTAATTTGAACTATAATTATTTACATTTTAGGATTTGATGTAGATTCATTTAGAGTACTAATGTTATTTTTTTACCAATTTCTATGTCTTTACACTTATCTTCCCAAATTTAACTATAAAATTGTAAAATTTCTTAAATTTTTTCACTTGAACATGAACTTGACTTTACTCTACCACTTTTCATAAAATTTTAAATAGATAATCCTTCTTATTTTCTAAATAATACCCTCTCCTATAATTACTTCCTAAAACTACCCTCCAGTTTCTCTAGTTGATTCTTTATAACCCTCCCACATTATCTTTCTTTCACTTTCTCCATATCACTACATCCATCATGCACATCCTTTCGATCTCTTTGGTAATCCATTTGGGTACTCTAATTTACCCTTCTCTACAATATACAGTTATTATTAGAGGTGTCTCTCCTCTCATATCTTTTGAAATCTCTACTCTAATTATACTCATAATTACATGATGATCATTTTGTTTAGTCCATCACCTTTTCTATCACAACTTCTCTCAAGCCCCAAAATTGTCTTTTCATTATGCTTATTTGCATCCTCCATTTTATGATTTTAGGTTGAAGTTATTTATCTCATTTATTCATCACTCACTCCCTTCAGTCTACATCCCCATAGTGCCTTGGATGACTACTCCATATCATGATCAATACCATGGCCTTCTCCAAAACCAACATCTTCAAAAGTATTAGTAGTCACTAGATAAATTTACCTCTAATGCTTATTATAAATAAATCATGTATAACATCAAACATAATTTACCCCCTTTCATGATAAAATTAATTATGTATCCAATGATAGTGGTTTTTAGCCAATGTTCTATTACAAGCATCCATTCAATGTCTAGAATTCACAATCTTTCTAGTTTTTATTCAATATAGACAAAGATTTTTGTTTCCCTTGACCTAAATTAATAATATTCAATTATTAACAACCATGTAACTAATAGCTTAGGAAATTCACACCATAAAATTTCATAGATTTCACTATGAATGTGCTCAATTATAATTTCTTTCATAGTTATTCCAATTCGTCTGGCCTTTTCTTCTAAGAATTTATGAATTTTTTATCCAACCATCATTCCAAATATATTTAAATTGGTAGACATTTCATCATTCTTAATAATCCACACTTGTTGCACCATTATTAGCTAAGGTTCATATAAAACCCCATTAGAACTTGTTAATATTTATTTGTGTGAATTTCATTATAAATTCAGGAACTCGTATGGGGGTATGATAATTTAATTCATTCATTCTATTCATACTTAAGTAAAATTCATGAAAATGCAGTATATAACCTAGATATAATTCATTATTGTTATATTTATTACATATAATGGAATGAAATAGGGGATAAAACATAAAATAAATACATATAAATTTTAATTAAACCATGAATAGATATCTATATTAATCTCTCATAATTCAAAGCTCTTTTCCTTTATATCTTAACAATATTCAAAGAGATTACAAAGGCTCTATCACTTCACATTTTGATCCTTTCATTTCTTTCCTTAATGAGTCTTTTCACATTCTAAAAACTTTTGGTACAAAAACAAGCTCCAAATACATAAAAAATAGCATACATTATAAAAAAACATACTACACATCACACACTTGTTATTCATACATACTCTATGATTTCATCCTTTGAAGTATACTAACAACAAATGAGAACATCCACTTTCATGCTCAGGTCTTCACCTCCATCATAATAATCATCACATATAAGAAAATTATGGTATTTATTTTCATCTATGTGAGAAGTGGAAAATATGGGAACATCAAATATTGGGGGACCATAGCGAAAGTATTTGGTCCCACTATAAATGTCATCATTGGGATTTTCATAGGATATTAATAAATTAGGGGAACCTATTGGTAATCTTCAATCCCACTATAATTATCTTCATTAGGGTCTTCACCCCAATAATAAATATCATTAGGATCATAAAGGGGAAATCATCATGGGGATCTTTGACAATGTCAAATGTGATGTCATTAATATCCTAATAGGGATCATTATAAATGGGAGGACCATATTAATAATCTTTGGTCCCACTACAAGTAGCATGATAACTGGGGATATCATTATATGGATCCTCAGCCATGAGAAAAGTGTGGTATAATTTCACCATGAGGAGTTGAATTAAATGGGGTTTATATAAGGTAAAAATGAGTGACCCATGAAAAATTGGAATTGGTTGGGGCTCGTAAGAAAGATATTAATATGAGACATCATGATGAAAAACACTAAATATTGATTTTTAATAAGTTTGATAAAAGGAAATAGATAGTATTAGGTTGGATAATATAATTGATGATAAAGTTTGGAAAAATAAACTATATCAGTGTAGCCATCATATTAAAAAATATATGATATCAGGATGGTCAATATAATATTGTAAAAATGTGGCACTACTAAAAGCTAGATAAAATGAATTATATCTTCCTAGCTGATGAAATTTTAAAGACACAAATAACTATATTGGGTTGGTTGATACATTAAAAAATACATATAATGATATCATGTTAGTATATATAGTTTAAAGGTGCACATAATGATATTATGTTATTTGATACTATTTAAAAGAATAAAATGGAAATGTGAATATAATTCATTCAGTTATGGGATATGATTCATGTTAGGTTCACCAGAATGTATGCATGGGATAGGATGACCTACATCTATCCTCTTCTCTAAATAGATTAGGACTCAAATAAAGTCAATCAAATAGATCCTATGATATTAGATGATTAGGTAAGGAAACAATGAATGTCAGAGATGTAATAAAGGGTAACTTGAAATGTGAATGTCAAAAGGAAAGGGTTTCAAAGTATAATCCTATGACACAAGGATGTAGATATCACTGGACTTTAGAAAAAGGTAAATTATTATACAAAGAATAAACTAAACTAAAGGATGAGTTAGAATTCTTGTAAATGGGTAAGGTGAAATGGTCATCCAAATTGGGGTATATGCAACCTAAAATGATTTATAAAAATTATAAGTAATCATAAATCTACACCATCTTATTGGTTATATATAAATCATAAACAAAGAAACACATACATTCATCTATAAAGTAAAAATCAATATCTAGTCTACTATGTAAAAAATGAAAGAGTGTAAGGATAAAAATACTTACCTTGTGGTGGACCCATCAACACTTCAATATCCCCTTTGATCAATTGGATATTTTTAAGAGAATTTTATAAGTTGAAGACCTCAAATATTTATATGAAGACATAGACATCCTCAATTAGGAACTCCCAATTGCTCCTCCTATTGAGCTTTAATGACACCATAATATAATACTCCTTAAGAATAGGTTTTAATCTACTAACTCTATTAAATTTTAATTAGTCTATACATGAAATAAAAAGATAGAGTAGATGAATGGTATATGATATGATGTGACTAAAATATGACATCTATATATATTTTTCCAATACCCAAAACCAACCTTAGAAACTAAGCTAATGGTATCAACTTGGACAATATAATTAGAATATGTCATCTAACACAAAATGGTATCAACAAGTTTGATACACTAAAAATTTCAAAAAACACACTTAGAACTATATCAAGTTAGTTTTTACTATACAATAAAGGTAATGGTAAAAAACTAGATTATATCATCTATGTTAGTACCATAGGATATATGGAAACTAGCAAATATGAATAAGAGGTAAAAATGATAGATAATTAGATATTTACTTATAGGAGGTCAAAATAATAGTAGTAATAGTGTAATCATGATATAATAGAAACATCTATTGTAAATTGTCATAAGCCTTTCCCATCCCACTCTTAGTGCACACTTTAAGGCATGCACTTAGGGAAACTGATGCATAAACAAGTCACTAATAGAGAAATTATTAATAAATTATAAAGTTAAAAATATTATTTTAAATAATTTGTCAACTCAATACCTAAAATTTCATAATCACCTTAGGACAACAATCCTACATGATCCCTGAGGTTTCTCCCAAGAATAAAATGGTCTTAGCTCATGCAATGTTATGTATGATTTTGATTCATCACATTAGGTAGGATTTTCCATTGTTTATTATACTATAGAGGACTTGATGAATCATTAAAACTATATAATCTATCATAAAAAATTGACTATATAATAAATGGGGTGAAAAAAATATTAATAGATTGCAAAAAAGTCTTACACTACCATTAGTGTGCCTCTGTAGTGCCAAGTGATACATCCAATCAAATTAATCCCTGATAAGTCTTTGTAAAATGGACCAATATATAGGCACTTGATGTTGTAACATTAATTTATTAATCATTAAATCAAGGAGTTAATCTATAAATTCCATATTCAACCCAACACACCACCTTGTGGAAGTCAAATTATGTTAGATCTAAATACGGATCAGATTGGTGACTCTATATTGAATATAGGGTCCTTAACAAGATCACTATTAATAACATGTATCCATTTCTATGTGATGATGACCTCCTATAACATATCAAGGATCAAAATTTATTCACAAACATTTTTCTAAGGCTAGGGTACCATCAAGTACCCATTCAAACACATAACATTTTGAAGACAATGTTTATCTCTAAGGAAGGTATTTTTTAATGGTTAGTTATGCCTTCAAGATTACCAATGTACCTAAAATGTTTTAAAAATGATTAATGACTTATTAAAACATGTAATTAATTCCTTTGTGTTTTTTTACTTAGTCGACATATCTATTTTTAGTAATAAATGGGAGAAATAATTGCATCATGATTGACAAGTTTTGGACACCAAACAAAGACATAAGCTATATGACAATAGGCAAATTTTTTATTTTGATTAACAAAATTTTAAAATATATATGATACATCATAGGCAATAATGGTGTACATGTTGACCCAAAAATGTTAGAATTGGTAGAAAATGGCCAACACCAAAGACACTTTAGAATTCAAAAGATTATTTGGGATAACTAATTTTTACCATAGGTTCATGTTTTTAGTCCTTTATCTTAGATGAAATTTAAAACAAGAAGCCAAGGGGGGATAAATTAATTTGTTTTCAAAACACAACACAATAATGATATTTTGAGTAATTTAATGGGTGAATTTTATAAACACTAGCCTTTGCCTTACTAGAGCTATAAAATCCCTTGGATATTGAAGTTAAGGATTTAGAATATGCTCTGAGGATAGTTCTCACCCAGCATAGGCACCTAATTTCCTACTATACTGATACATTTATATAAATGGTATTTAGACATCATAAATATGAAAAAATTACTTTATGACATTATCTATACATGTAGACAATGTAAGCATTACATTATTAAAATGTAGACAAGCCTTTGCAATTCATGTAGACCATTTAAAATTTATAGACTAGTCATCATCATAACTTATATACCTAACTTAAAAACTTTAACCTTAATTTTAGCCACAATAAAGTTAATGTAAATAAAGTTTCAATATGTTTAATCCTCCCTCTAATTTTATCACTAAAAACAATTTGAATCTCAAATTGATGTAGCTATGTGACTTCTTAATGTTGTATATTATATGGTACTAATTGTGAGATTTCCACCAAATATCAACCATTGAATATGGGTTGAAAAATTTCAAACAACCATATATAACAATATATTATGTATCACTTAGGACATATATGTGTTCTAATATTATAATGGTATCATATGATTTTGGAGGCATACTACAATCAAGTAGTAGGACACTTCATGGTGGAAAAGATAATGATTATGGTCCAAAAGTAATTCTATTGGTAAAAGTGTCATCATGATGTGAAGAATAAATTAGGTCATGCACAATGTGTGAAATATAAATACCATCCAAAAAAATTAGGGTCTCTAAAAACATATACCATTTACATATGACCTTTGAAATCAATCTCCATGGATTTTATGTCAAAGTTGCCCATGACTAGGGGTGTTCATGACTATGCATTTATTATGGCTAAACTATCTCACAAGATGGAAGTGTTGGTGCCTTGTATAGAAAGGATAAACTATGAATACATTATAAGGTTATAATCTAAGTATTTTTGGATCTTCTATTGCTCACCATAGACCATTGTGCCAAATAGGGACACCAAGTTTATTATAAATTTTTGGTCTACATTATGGTCCATGATGGACCAAGCTAGCCAAGTACACATCTTTGTCATTCATAGAAAACTAGGAAAATAGAAGTGGTTCATTTTATGATGGTGCATCTAATTTAGATTTATAACTCAAAACATCTATGGAAATGGAATGATAGTTTATCAGACATCCAATATAGCTATAATCAAGCCTTCCATGGTTCTACTAAAATATCCCTTTTTAGGGTTGTCTTAGGTTTTATACACTAGTCCAAATTGATGTGGTACTATATATTATAGTTAAATAATAATCTCCTTTGATAAGTAGGAGGTATTTTTCCATAGTGAGTCAAATTATGATATTGCTATTATGACTCAACTATGTAGTTTTTTGAGTCAAAATCATTAACCCATGTTTCATGAGTAGTGGTTCACACAAACCCATCTCTCATGAGAATGAATGGTACACTGAGCACTAATTACATCTAGGAGATTATCATAGGGGTAAGCATTCAACCTTATCAAGAGGTCACCCATCCCAATACTAATCTAACTCAAGTTAACTTAACCATGTATTTTTATCCAAGGTTAATCCGACTTAGCTTACTACCCCATTTACAAGCTAAATGGGATTAGCCTCAGAGGAAACTCCATGGTTAAGTACACTTGAGTTGGAGTAGTACTAGGATGGGTGACCTCCCAAGAAGGCTCAATGCTTCACCCATATAAGCATCACCTAGATGAAATGAGTCTTAAATAGACCATTCATTCTCATGAGAGATGGGTTAGTGTGAACAACTACTTATGATCCTGGTAGTAATATCATAAGCATCTCCTTATAAATATAAATAATATGACAAGGCAACTTGATTTATTGAGTGAATATAGTTAATTCAAAAGTAGATGCATGAAATATTGTAAAAAACTAATTAGAATTATAATCAATGCCATGACAAACATTTATTCCTTAACCAATTCCAAGTTGGTGATAAGGTATGAATATATTTAATAAAATAATTTTTGTAAGTTCTATACATGTAATTAATATCTATCTGATATGATCCTTACCTAAACATTAATTAAATATACATTAATTTCTCTTAAGAAAAATTTTCACCATATTTAAAGTTGTATGTAGTGTTAGATGTGGAACTACAACTAAAAATGTTAAATCATAACTGTTCAATGTCATTAATTATTGATCAATTCATAGATATAGTGGTAAAAGATAATATGAATAAATAATACCTATATTAACTGATTAAGGTAGGATGGTTTTCTCATCAAGGAAATGGTTAACTATGAGTCAACTTCAAAAAATGTTTCCACATATATTTAAAAACATGGACACAATGTGGCCCATTTATTCTCAATGGGGTTTAAGGACCTCTAAAACTAATTGTCATAACTAGATTAGAGTAATGGTTTATTTTTAAAAACTTATGATTTCATAAACAAACTTAGCACATCATAAATAATAGTTTCAGAGGCTTAAGATCTATTTTTAGAGCTCAAAGTACCTTATCATTGAGCCTTAACGTGGTGATTGTATTTTTAGTGGGTCAAGATTTTTATAAAGGTATTATAATATAAAATAAAATAATATCCATAAAATTTCACTTGTGAAAGAAATCCCAATCCAGCTATCTATTATTATTCTTCTTCTTCTAGTAGATATCTTATTCTTAGGAGTTGTCACATTCACATGCTTATGCATTTTGAAAGGATATTATTAATTTTTTAAATATTTAAATAAAAATCCAATTCACATGCCTGTACAGGTTGAGTGGAAGTTATTAGTTGTTAGGAACCTGTGTCATACCCTTCTCTTTGGATTATTAGTGTATTATTAACTATGGACACATATGCTTTGTAAGTCATCCATTTAGCATATTTGAATTATCCCACATACATGGGAAGTAGTAATTGTTAAAATATATTTAGTATTTAAGTAAGTGTTTAGGCCCAATGAAGGCATATTCATGAATATTATTATATTAATCTTTCTCAAAGGAGGTTTCCCCCTCGAAGTGGCTTGCAATCTAAAGGTTATTTTTAGTTATTTTATGAGGTTTATTTTATGATTCATTTATTTTCTATAGTTTGTAAATCTATGCATAAGGTTTATCACATCTAGTATCATAGCCTACACCTATGTTCAATTCATAGAGTGGGTGGATACACCAGCATTACAATTTTCATTCAAGGCTTATACATGCGGGGGATCTTGATGTATGGGCATAAATCCATCCCAGAGTCTAGGCTTCAAAAGTGTCATGGGATGTTATGATCCTGATGTATGGATTTTACTAATGCCTTGAGTTTTTTGTATGATGGTTTGTCACATGTGGTATCAAACCACCCACTTTGGTTTGAGTCTCGAGTATAGAGTGGTAAAATCAGCATGGTAGTGTTCATCTGGGGCCCCATGTGTGTGTGGAGGTGTACAATCATCCTAAGGATAAGATTGTCAGAAGTATGGTGGGGTGTTAAGATCCTAGTGGGTAGATTTACTAATAGTCTAGGATTTTGGTGCAACAGTTCGTTACATTAGTTTTGTTTAAATTTAAAATAATTTACCATTATTAGTTTTTTTTAAAACTATAATACAAGTCCCTATTGTAATTCAAAGTGTAAAATTGATATCTATTCCACATATATTGTTTTCTTTTTATAAACTATTTTACGATGTTGAAATAAATATTTGTTTATTAATCTTTTAAATATTCATAAATTTAATAAAAATGAGTTTGGATTTATTATAAAAAATTAATCCCTATCACTTAATGTGTTCCCTCCCAAATTAGATCCTAAATATATATATCAACATGCATGAGTTTTGATTTTTAAGTTGTCACAAAGTAAAATTTGACTAAGACATACCATTATAAATAATCCCCAAAAATTTATGTTCTTTATAGGTTTTTCAAGCTTGGATTAGGGTTGGATCAAAGGATAAATAATTTACATATTATCTCACATTAATCTAAAATTTTTAAGGAGGTTAATAATAGATAATCATTGACAAATAGGTTCACAAAGTCTCATATTATAAAATACTCCAAAGCCATTATCAAAACAACTCATTATAGGACATGTTTTTGATATTAGTAAGCTACTTTAATAGGGTAGAACCCAAGTACAAAAGCCACAATGGAAATGAACCAGGCCAAAGGCCATAAATAGCCAAAACATAACAAACAAACTACACATTAATAGTAGAACATAGAAACCAACACCCAAACACAAGAAAAATAGAAGAACTAGTTCAACATATCTTCTCAGTCTTCCTTGAGGAAGGTAATAGTTTCCTCCTTAGAGGCAAACTTTCCTTTTATGTCCATATCTTTGCCTGAGTCAGCCTCTAGGATAGACAAGGGTGTAACATCTTTATGAATAACTTTAATGCATAAAGTGGTTAAAATTTTCATTTTTTTCCTGAGAAAATGAAGACCCTTCTTGACCCAACTCTTTTATGGTTTGAGAACAATTTTCATGACTTTTAACATTAGAGGCTTATTCAGTAGGATCATCCATGTATTTTGTGACCTCCTTATTAGAGTCATAAAAAGAGTTGTTTAACTCTTCAAATAAACTAGTGCCCTCCTTTTCTCCCTAATGAATAGGGATAAAATTTACCTTTAAGATTTCAACACCTTCCTCAGGGTCTGAAGCTAAGGAGTAATCGATAATTTTAAAAATAGGGGTATTACATCTAGCCAATCTACTTGATCTTCTGATTCTTTACCTTTTACTAGTCATTTCCTTATTCTCAAAATGTAAATCTAAATGGATATTATCCTCCTTTTGCTCCTAGTGATTCGATTGTTCCTTTTCCACATTAAATTTGCCTTTCTTCCCTTCCCCAGTAGTTTTTTGGCTTTTTTCAAGCCCATATTTTAAGGCAAAGATTGATCCTTAATGTCACCCTTCCTCTTTTTCCTAGTCAAGATTGATGGTCTATTTTTAATTTCACACATACCCTCAGTTGTTGTATGACTCGAGGACCCAATTATAGCATCCTTTAGAGACAAATAAGCTTTTATTTGTAAAAGAGGGGATTTGGAATCCAAAAAAGGGAAAGGTTATAGACCTAGGGAATTTGTTACTAGATCCTCAAGTTTTTGGGGAAGATCAATGGGGCCCAAATAATCTTTCACGTTGGGGCTAAAGGCTTTATTTTTGAGATAGGAACCAAATTTAACACTTAGGGGAATATTATCCTACCAGTCACTATCATGGGCTTCATCAACCAAGAGATCAATTATGGGTTTAGGTGGGCACAGTTCTAGGTGGAGATGATAGAGACATAAAAATAAGCCTTGATGGAGAGGGATGGATATGATTATAGGGTTGCTCTTAGAAGTACTCTTAACAACCTTAATAGAGGAGTTAAGAGAATATAATAGATAGTATGGAAAATTCAGAAGAAAATTATGGTGAAAATGATTAAGCAAAGTAAAGTGATAATGATAATAACATTTAAACCTACCTTCTAAAGTAATATATTTCATGGTGAGAAAACAAACCTTATCCCAAGGATAGAAAAGGCTTTCCCTATCAAAACCCCCTTGTAGTTGAATCAATAACTCCCTTCCTTGAAGAATTTCCTCATTCCCTCTGGGTTCTATACTTTGGTTAGCTTATTTAGTCTTTAGCCTTCGCAACATAAACCTATGGCTTTGGCTATTATAGCTTCACTAAATTTTAATTGGATGCCTCTAACTCAAACCATGTGATTTTCATCTCAAAAAGTAACAAATTGGGCCAAAATATTTTTGTCAGATCTATTTAGGCATTCCAAAAAGGGAGAAATACCTCCTTCATAGTAGATTTTCCATAACATGGTGTCATCTTTGAACTTCACATAGGAGTATGGCCCTGTTCTAACCTTATCCCCTCCCATGGTTAATCACTTCCTACAGTCAAAAAGAGGATTTCTCAAATAAATATCTAGACCCCAAAGAAAAAGTTTCAAAATGAAGGTATGCTCATATTCAATCAACCATCATTTATTTCCTCTCAAACCCTAAAGATTATTATTACAAGACAAGTAATAATTGTTGAAGTTGTGAAGCTTATACGGAGTAATATTTGGAGATTGTGCCTCTAGAATTGGATCTATCTCATGTGATATATAGGTAAATTCCTAAGGATTACACCAAAATTATTTTTTTGAGGTGGCAAATCCCATCATAAAAAGTGTAATCTTGCATCATCTTTTACTTATTGATGACTACTCCTATTTACCCCTCTAATTAGAAGCTATATGTTATAAGTCCCCAGATTAGAATATTTTTAACAATATATTCTAACCAAACATGTTTTGTTGATGTCATTAATTCAAATAGGGTTGGGCTTCCAAATAGAGGTGATCTCTAACATTAGTAGGAAAATTGTTTAGGTTCTTCCAGCATCTAAGTGAGAAAAGATTGTTTCTTGTGTTGGCCATTACATATGCTACTAGTTGCCTTATCTATAAATATGATTTGCTTCAACTCCTTCAAAGCTAAAGAGTTTTAATATTTCTTGAATAATTTCATCAATCTTCTACCCACCTTTGCTTTCTCTTTAACAACATCAATAATAAGTTTAGAGTCCACGTCAATTGATATATTTTTACTTCCTATGGTAAGAGCCACCTTGAGACCCCAAAGCAAGGATATGGCTTTAGCAACATTATTAGATTTTTCTCCTAACCCACTAGTATAAGCTACAACAAGCTCACCCTTATTAGATCTTAGTACTCCTCCCCCACTTGCTTGGTTTGGGTTGCCTTTGGTAGCTCCATCAAAGTTAAGCTTCATCCAACCCATAGGATGGGAGTCCATATAGTAGAAACCTAATAAATTCTCTTAGAATTATTAGTTTTGAAAGCATGGATTGGGATGCTCCAGTAATTAATTATGATTTCTTCCACCTTGTCAAGAAAAAATTTAGTAGTTTTCAAAGTATTGCAAGAAATGTTTCCTGGAGAAATATAGAAAATCTATATAAAACCTCCTTGGGATCTCTTTTTTTGTCTCTAAATATCATATCAAATTTACCAAGCTAGTATGGGGGGAATTTGTGCCCATATCTCTTTTCATAAAGGGTGAATGAAGGGGGACAACCAGCCTTTGATGACATTTGAAAGGTCATGGTTCATGCTCTTGTGTACACCTAGATTCTACAAAGCCAAGATCCAAACCTCCCAAGAGAATTCACAGTGAAATAAGAGATGGGAAACTAATTCTTCTTCATTTTTACATAGAATACAATAGTTAGGAATTTGAAAGCCTCTGAGATGGAGATTATATATAGTAAAAATGTTGTTATGAGTGGAAATCCACCAAAATGATTGATTTTAGGGATAAGGTTATGGTTCTAGACCTTTGCCCAAAAATTTGAGTCCTCATTAAATTCAAGGAGTAGATTATAAGTTGATCTAATAGTAAAAAATCCCATTTTATCCTAGGCCCAAAGTAGTTTATCCCTTGAGGGAAATATAGGAACTCTATAGTTTAGACCAAGACTTGCAATTCATTAGCAATTGGGAGTAGGTATTTATTGTACTAATAGTAGTCTGACAGTTGTTTCCATTCATTATTAGTAGACAAAATATAATCAACCACTAATATCCCAAAGTGTGTAATGGCTCTATCTACTAGTCTTTGGAATTTATGTATCCTATTAAGAGGAATATCTTTTAGATAAAAATCCTCCCAAAATTTGATGTTCCTACCATCCCCTAGTTTCCACTTAACACCCTATTGTATGAGATTTTTTCTTTTCAAAATATTATTCCAAATCATGGATCCTCTAGGGATACCCTAAGTGTGAAGGAAAGATTTAGATTTATTATATAACAAATAATTTTCTCTCACAATAATAATCCACTCCTTGCTTCCACTAATGAGATGTCAACCAATTTTAACCAAGAGGGCTCTATTTATTAGATGAATTTTCATAATTCCTAGACCTCCTTACAGTTTGGGTTTGAAAACTTTATCCTAGCTAACAAGGGCCATTATTTTTTTCTCCTCCACCCTAGTCCATAGAAATTTCCTCTAAATTCTTTCAAATTTTTCATAAATATACTTTGGGATTTTGAAAATGGAAAGGAATTAAATATGGATTCCCTAAAGGTAGGCCTTCATAAGTTGATATTTACCATCTTAACTTAGTAATTTTCCTTTCCATCCTACCAACTTCTTTTGGATTCTTTCAAGGATAGAATTCCAATATAGGGAGTAAAAATATTTAAACATTAGGGGTAGACCTAGATACATGCCTAGGAGCTCACCAGTTGAAAAACCATGTATCCTCAATATTTTCTATTGAAGTTCTAAGGAAGTGTTGAAAATGTAGACCAGGCTCTGGTCAAAGTTGATACATTTCCCTGATGCATCCTCATAATCCTTGAGTATTTTCATCAATTTCCTATCTTCCACCATCAAGGCCACTCAAATAGGATAGTTTCATCAAAAAATATTATATGGATTTAGGATACATGGTAGTAGGAAGTTTAATACCTTTGATTTCCTAAGATCTCACTAACTTCATGAAACTTTTGCTTAGAACCTCCACCATAAGAATGAAAAGAAATGGGGATAACTGGTCATCTCTACTAATACCCATTCCTACATTAAAGAATCCCCTAGAAACCCCATTGATAATTATAGAGTACTTGACATTAGTGACACAAATTTTGATGAGTTATAAGCCTTTATCTTGGATTCCCATTTTATCAAGAATTTTGAATAAAAAGTTTCAATCTACTCTATCATAAGCCTTAGAGATATCTGGTTTGAAGACCATCCTAGGCAATTATATCCATAGAATGAATGTATTCATGAGTGGATATGGTAGCATCTAATATTACCTATGTGAAATAATTTTTTTTTGTCTTTTACTAATTAAGTAGTCTAGAATTGGCTATAATCTACATATAGGATCCATTTCTTAGGAACTAGTGCTATAAAGGTGTGGTTCATTTTTTTTAATAGTTTTTTTAACTTGAAGAAATTAGATGCTACCTTAGTAACATCTTTCCCCATGATTTTCTAGAATTATTGGAAGAAGGCTAGAGGAAAACCATCTAGTATTGGGGCCTTATAATCCCCCATTAAGAAGAGGCAAGCCTTGACCTCTTATTCTATTATAGGTTTTAATATGGATTTATTATCTTCATCATTCAGCTGAGAAGGAATGATATCAATTAACTCTTGATGTTTCATTCTATCTTGAGTAGCAAGGAAATTATGAAAGTAGTTGGTAGCCACCTATCCCATTTGAGTATCAAACTGGATTAAAGTTCCACCTTCATTCATCAATTTGTTTATACTTTTTATCTTCTTTTGTCTCATAGTAGATTAATGAAAGAAGGCATTGTTATTATCCCCTTCCTTAAGCCATTTCATTCTAGATTTATTCTTTTAAAATATTTCCTCTTTTTTTAGCAAGTCACTCCATTTCTTTCTGAAAGAGTCCTCCTTCTTTACCAATTCATTATTGATGTCTCCATTAACCATCTACTATTGAATGTCAATAAGATTGGTTGATATCCTGTTATTCTTAAATATATTTCCAAAAATGTATCTATTCCAACCTTTATATTTATTTTCAACCATATTTAATTTATACGCTAGCCTATACATGGGGGAACCTTGAACCATGATGCTCCACTAGCTGGCTAACTGGTCTCTAAATCTCAAATATTTGATCCACATGCATTCAAAATTAAAGAGGAAATGACCCTTATTTTCCCTATCCTTCCAACATAAAAGGAGAGGGTTATGGTTAGAGGTCATTTTAGGGAGTGCTTCTAGGTTATAAGCATTCATGTAATCCTAGTTAGGGGAGACCAACACCTTGTTAAGTCTGACTTGGGTTAAGTTCTCACCTCTTCTTCTATTAGACCAAGTAAATCATTGTACTTAAAGATCAAGATACATAAGACCTTTGTTATTCAGGAAATCAACCAAGTCACTCATGCTATCAATGTAGTCTAAAATGATGCCAACTTTTTTTGAAAGATAGAGTGGTGAATTAAAATCACCAATGAACATCCAACAATATTCCTTATTAATTTGAATCTAGTTGGAGAGTGTACCCCATAGTTAATTTCTTGTATTTCTTTGTTTATGAGCATAAATATTGATTATATTCCAAGACTTATTAATAGTTTATATCTTAATTCTTACACTATTCTTACATTTTGATATAAAAACTTCCTTTCACAACATTACCATTCCATATAGTGATAATACCCCTTAATGTTCTTGAGGAATCACTTATACAATACTCAGCATTAAGCCATAAATCCTTAGAAATGAGTTGAAATCCTTTAGTATTCATCTTGACTTCCTGTAGTAAAATAATATCAATTTTATTGTCATTATTATAGTTCTTTATAAGGAACCACTTTTGAGGGTTATTAAGCCCTCTAACATTCCATGACATAATCTTCATTTATTTTGGACTTTTCTACAGCCAATCTCTAGATTCCTCTACTTTCCCATGGAAATGTCCTTATTGACATCCTTCTTTATAGTTTATCGAAGGGTAGGTTTTCCATTTTTGGGGTCAAATCCCACACCAACAATTTTCCTTCCTTGGTCTTTACCTTTCTTCTTAGCAGTGGTCCATCCTTCAGAATCAAAATCCTTATCATTCTTTTTGGACCCTCCTCCTAGAGTTAGACTAAGGGATTTATTTCCTAGTGAAGTAAAGCCTTTTCCCACCCCTTTGGTCTATCTTGTAGTTTCTTTCAATTTATGTTCACTACCAATATCTAAATTTGATAACTCAGACCTTCTTCAAGTTAGATCATCATAATATTTTATCTACTGGTGTATCACTCCCTCCTTTAAATTTTGAAAAGAAGGGGATTTTATCTCTAGCTAGCCATTTAGATCCTTGTCATTTATTCTAGACCCTCTTTGTGAGTTTAAATGAAGGGATTTATTTTATGGTAAAGTGAAGCCTTTTCCCTCCCCTTTAGTCTAGCTTACAGTTCCTTTATGGATGTGTTCACCATCATTAACATCCTTGGACAACTCAAACCTTCTTGAAATTAGATCATCACTACAATTAATCTCCTAATGAATCTCTCCCTCCTCTAAGTTTTGTAAAGAGGGGGTCTTTATTTCTATTTGGCCAGTCTACATTTTCTCTAGGTCAAGCACAATATATGGCATTTTTAGAGGTTACATCCTATATTTGGTAAGCTAAAGATATTATTTCTTATATTTTAGCAAACCTTTATCTTATTCCCTAGCCATTTCACCCTTTTTATCCTTAGGGGAGTGTTGATGATGTTTACAATGTCCTATTTGAATGGATAATCCTATTCTTATTCATTAGCTTAACTATGTAACCTAATGGAGTTCTTATTCTTGGATTTACATTACATGAAGAGATTTCATTTTCCTATTACAATTCTAATAGAAAGTAGTAGCATTTTCATACTGAATCAGCTATGTCTGTTTACCAAATTTTGACTCTAGTGTGATAAAATTAGGAAGAGTTTTATTAATGTCAACACTAACATAAAATCGAGTGAATAATAACTTGGAATTGTTTTTGGTAGTATTACATAGAGTAATGAAATGACTAAATGTATTCTCTATCCAAGTGATGAGTTCCTTGTCCCAATACTCCAATGGGAGACCTAAAAGCCTCACCTAAACTAGGGCTATTTTATTTAGGTCGGTAATAGTATCAAACCCTAGTTTTTATTTTTAGAGAGAAACTATACATTCCATACATCCATGGTCCACCCTCCAGGACTTGGGAGAGATCTTAACTAGCTATAAATTTGAATAGGAATATCCCTCCATCCATGGCACTCATTGAGACATTTTATTTTACTTTCCATTTAGTGGTGACCCATCTTCTCACTAGATCACTATTAGGTATAAATTCAAAAAACTTCCCAACCAAAGTGTGATTCATCAAAGAGACAATTCTTTCCATCATTAGATCAGGGAGATTTAGGGAACCATCCACTATCTCTAGTATCAGTGGGCTAGTTTTTTGACTTTCACAGTTCTTGTCCCCCAAAAGGACACCCATGATATTTTTAAGGCTAGCCCATACCTGAGGGGAAAGGGAAGAGGATCCAAGGGGTCCCCTTGGGTCCCTTTTAGCCATTTCCAAATTCAAAATCTCACAGGTAGGAAAGCATGCAAAGCTTGAGTCTTGATTCTTCTAGGACATGTTATCACTATATGAGGTATAATATTAAATCATGGTTTATTTATTACATTGAAAATTGGTTTTATTACATATACACATGAAACTACTAACAACATACATTTTTACATTAAAAATTAGCACTAGAAAGAACCAATATGGTAAATATGGTAAAAAACCAACATATACACACAAAACTATTTTTAATGGTATTAAAATATTAGATAATAAATGTAATACCCCCATTTAAAAACTAAAATAAATACAATCTAAATGATTTAGTTAGAATATTAATATTATGAACTTGTGTAGAATATAAGATTAATGATTTTTATTAAGTCCATACATGAATTTAAGCAAAGTGTAATATCTCTTATTTCTAATGCAAAAAAAATAAGCAAATGTTCCTATGGTGTTTGTTCTATCTCACTAGAGCACATAGTTGATTAACCACTTCAACCTTTAATTAGATAAGTGTTGATTAATATTGGGTTTATTGGATTCAAACTATTGTACCTTGATGTGTCATATTTTCTTGACTGATTCATTTTTCAACTATTTGTTTAGAGTGATCAACTATACAATAAACTATAGATCATCATATTGAGGTAGATAATTTTGATATAGTTAATTGATTATATTTTCAAGGCTAAAAAATAATATAATATCATGATTATCCTCTAAGGTATTTTTTTGTATCGATATCATGAGCATCCAATTCCTAACATTCTCCAAACCTAAAGCAGCTTGGGACATATATTGCAAATAACACTATGGTATCCTATATGCATGCCCATACTTCACATGATATTTATGGTGTCTTACATCAACTTATAAGTATCTTGGGACACATACCATAGACCATAATAATGGTAGTCTCTCAAAATTCCTCACCACAAACCAAAAACTATGGTGGCCTACTTGAATTCTTATAGCTATACCTTTAATGATCAACTTTCCATGGATTCAACTATTTTACCTCAATGTTTATACCTTACCCTTTTTGAAGCATTATCATTTCCTTAGCCTCCCAAAAAATTTATTGACATAATTTCAACCATTAATAAACTAAAAAGTACCACCTTTTCAAGTTTTTATTATCTAAGTAATTTTCTAGTCATTTCTAAAGATAGTCTTTAGGTCCACATCCAATATCAAACATAAATAAATTACACTCTTTATAGTGTTCTTTACCCTCCACTCATCATATATTATAACCACATCAAAGAATATTGTCACAAAAACACTTTATCTGATGTATCTTTTCTACATTATAACACATCATTATTTGAACACTTTTTCTAGTGCACTTTTTCCACATCAAATACCTTGTCTCTTGAATACTTCATTTGATGCAACTTAAACATATAATATTTTCTTTGGAACCCTGAACTTGACATAATATAATCATTCTCCATAGATGATATACTTTTCTCTTTCTATTTTTGATACAAACACAACATTTTACCAATAAAATATTACAAATAGACATAAATAGGATATTATTTGTTAAGAAAATATGTCCTTCAATCCCATTTCTCTATTATTTATATCACTTGATAGTGGTATTGTTGACCCTAAAATTTTATTTAAGGAATTTATAGAAATTTATCCAATATTTGATTCATGAGTGAGATGAATTTAAGTATTAAATACCTACATAAGTACAATCTTATGGGATCATGGGAATCTAAAGAGTAGGATTGCGTAGAGAACATGATGTGTGGCATACATATACCTCAAGTATATACCAAATAAAATATACACATGAATTAGGAATCAATGGAGGATATTTTAACTCTTGAAAAGTATCCAAAAAAGGATAAGGTAGAGTTCAAAAGGTCAATATATAGGTTGGAAAGTGAACTATCCAAAATGAAAAATGGAATAGATTGTTATGTGGATAGGTAGACAAAATATAAGAAGGAATATTCATATATGTGTATCTAGTTGGCATAAAACATGAGTTGAAAAAATTATAAATATCAAAAGGAAACCAAAAAATAAGGAACTTGGCCTCTAACTTGAGCATTTGGATCTATCTTATAGTAGGATGGGTGTTTTGGATGAGGATTCATAGTTACTTATGCATAATCATTGAGATATAATTTGAGTATATAACCTTTGAGTTTCAGATACAAATATTGCTATGGAAAGATGCTTGTATGATTTGTGTATGTGTAACTTATATTATTTTTATTTTATTATCAATATATGAATGAAGGATTGGATTCTAGTTATATTTTTAGTATTTTTAACTTGATATTTATGTATATGGATGTTGTGTATTACCTTTGATTCATATTCAAGGATGATGTGTATGAATGTATTTATTATTTATTATCATAATTCGGGTTTCAATGTTTCTTGTTGTGCATCAAGTCAGTGTTTAATTATTTATGCCTAAGTTATATGTTAGTGTAGTAAAGGTTAAGTGTCCATTATTTATTGTGTTTACCATAGTTTATTTAGGGCTAATCTAGGTGGAAAAATAAGAACAATTTGTTGGTTATGTTGTAGGGACCTTGTTTAAATAGAGTATAGATATCAGTGTTGTGAATGGTGGGCCATATCTCTTTAGATTGTGTGAAATCTTGGTTTGAATAAAAATATTTTGAGTTTAAAAATAAGGTTGTTGTAAATAATCAGATGAAACCAAATAAGTAGATAGAAGAAAATTATTTGAGAGATATTTATGAAAATTTATTTTGTAAGGTATTGGATCATATGCACATAATTAGATGTGTTTTTTATTGGAAATATTTGTAAATCTGGGATAAATTGTGCTTGTATTCAAGAGCACATAAAGCAATGAAAGAAGTTAAATTGGGAATATACAAAATCTAAAAGTATTTGTTAGAGAGATGTTTGATAGCTACTTGCTAGTATTTTGAGTTTCAATGTACACATGCCTAGAGGAAGCATAATTATAGTTTTTTAACATGCCTAGACATTCATTTACTACAAAAATTATGGTGTGGATTAATGTGATAATATTTTAATATGTAATATCAAACAAGAGGATGAGTTTATAGATATATATGCTCTTGGGGGTTAGACAGAAGTGTGGATAAGAGTAGAGTGACTATTTTTATTAAGTTATAGTAAGAAGATAACATCTAAAGAGATGGAGTATCATTATTAAATAGAATATATGGTGTGAAAACATAATTAAATTAAATATAATGTAATATATAATAAAGATACTTGGTGGAAGTGAGGGCCTAATCAAGGATATGTTGTTAGAAGCTATAAAAGTCAAGAAGGTATGTGATAGGTACATGTAAAGGTGAGAGATGATCCTATGAGTATGTTGGTGTACACATGGAAGGTTAATTATTTGAGGAATATCCATGGGAATAATATAAATGCATTTAATAATATTATGAGGTTGTTGGATTTACATAACGTGAGGGAAGATCTGACTCATATTCACTAGATGTCAAAACCCATGTGCATATAGATTTATAAGAAGCAATTGATTTGAAAGTGTTGTTGAGTGTGGAGACCGTTGGGGCTATCAAATGACCATGATGGTATGTTTTTGGGGCTTAAAGAGCTCCAAGGATGTGAGGAACACATTTTACATTTACTCCTCATGTGTGTGAATATTATTAAATGCATATTTAATAATTTTCATCTTGACCTCCATGTTTATTAGAAGTGGGATTGATTTCCTTATTTTAGGGAATAAATTTTAAATATTTAATTTACATAAGAGGATGAAATTATTAAATGATATATTTAATAATTTATATGATGTATTATGGGATAAAATTATTAAATGTTCTATTTAATAATTTCTATGATGTATTATGCAAGTGGGGTGGACTTTCTCATTTCTAGGAGTTGGTTATTATCTCTTTGCATTGGAAGTTATGTCATTTGGAGGAGAATGGCATGTTACTTCTTGATGGGGCTTGCATATAATCATGGATAGGTGGGAATGGCATGTTTCCTAGGTAGATAAGGCCTCCTTAGATAAGGATGGTGAGTTTCTCCTTGGGAGATGGATTTATTCATCATTTGTTATATATACACATGACCTTTTAGAGGTTGTTGATGATTTTATTTGTAGGTGTGGCTTTTGAAAGATAGATTCAAAGTGTAATTGTTTTTTTAAGTGTAGGTGTTCATTTACAGGGTGTGGTATAGCAGATTATGATATATAGTATTGTGTAGGTGCAGGTGAAAGTGCATCACTTATTTGTGGAGCATTTTCTACATGAGATTTTCTATCTTTGTGAGATTTCATTGTAATCTTGTTTTAGATTAATATTTTATTTGAGGAATTTCTTGGTGGATGTAACCCACATTGTGTGAACCATGGTATATCTATGTTATGTGTGATTTTATCTTGTTATCTCCATTTTATACTTTTTAATAACTGTAATTTGAATAATATTTTAGTAATGCATGCTATTGCATAATTTAAATCTGATTTATGGTCATATTAAATCTAGTTTAAATTTTTTTATTCCTAATAACTGGTATCAGAGCTTTGGTTATGTTTGTTGAAGTGGTGAATCAAAAGAAGGTTTATTATCTTGAGTGGGAGATATGGGAGAAGAGATTATATTTAAAGTGGAGAAGTTTGATGGTAAGAATTTTGATTTGTGGAAAATGTAAATGGAAGATTAATTGTATTAGAAGGAGCTTCATCTCCCATTGGAGGGGAAAGCAAAATAACGTGTAAGTATGAGTGATGCAAATTGGTCATTGCTTGATGGGAAGGCATTGGGAGCCATATGGTTATGTCCCACATCTTTTGTTGCATTTAAAATTTTTAATTAGAAAATTGCAAAGTATCTCATGGATAAACTTGGGAAGTTGTATGAAAAACCCTCAGCCTCTAATAAAAATTTTCTTATGAAAATATTATTTACCATGAAAGTGTCTAAGAATGGTTCAATTGATAGTCATTTAAATGATTTTAGTATGGTTTTAATTATGCTCACTTCTTTTGGAAATTAAATTTGATGATGAAGTTAGAGATTTTCTGATTTTGTGTTCTTTGCTTGATAGTTGGGATAGCTTGGTTATGGGTATGAGTAATGCAGTCCCTATCAAGAGAATCTTGAATTTTAAGGATGTTGTAGGTGTTATTCTCAATGAAGAAATGTAAAATAAAAGAACTAGTTAATCATCTTCAGGTAATGATTTGTATATTGATACTAGAGGGAGGAAAAATAATAAGATCAAAGGCAACCATATAAAGTCAAAAGGTAGATCTAAGTCAAGATCTAGATCCAAGATGATATGATGGCATTATGGAAAGAGTGGACACTCAAAGAAGGATTGTTGGTCACTTTGAGATAAGAATGCCAAAAATGATGAAATGAATGAGGTAAATGTGACATCAGGTAAATCATGTCAGGATGCTTTAATTCTTTCTATGTATGGTTTTTCAAATCTTAGGTATTAGATTTAGGGGCTTCTTTTCATACCACCACATATAAAGCATTATTTTACTGATTATGTTCAAGAGAAGTTAGGACATGTTTATCTTGGTGATGATGAACCATGCGAGATAGTATGGAAAGGTTGTGTTTAGGTTAAAATACAAAATGGGAACACATGGCTACTTAAGAATGTTAGATACATGCCTATGTTGAGATAGAATTTGGTTTTAGTGGGTCAATTGGGCAATGAGGGTTATTCGGTAATGTTTATTAGAGATTATTGGAAAGTTACCAAAGGTGATCTTATGATTTTGAAAGGTAAGAAAGCTAGTAATTTATATTTGACTAGTAGTGTTGATTCTTTTGATTTAATTGCTACAGATGGAAATACAACTATGTGGCACTAAAGGCTCAGACATAGATTAAAATACATAGATCTAGATTTCTATGAGAAGTATGTGTATGGGAAATAGAAGTAGGCTATGTTCTTGAAAGTTGGACCCACAAAAAAAGAGCATAAGTTATATTTGGTACATTTATATATATGGGGACCAGCTCAAGTATCTTCCATTGGTGGTTGAGAAGAAATAGGTCTCAAATTGAAATGTCTTAGATTAGATAATGGATGTGAGTATTGTAGTAATGATTTCTTTTATTATTGTTCTAAAAATGGAATCCATAGGCAATGGATTATTACAATAACTTCAAAACAAAATGGGGTATTTGAAAAGATGAACAAAACAATAATGTAATGTGCTTGGAGCATGAGGTTACATGCAGGGTTACATTTATAGTTTTAGGTAGAAGAAGTTATCATGGTAGTATATCTGATTAATAAAGGACCTTATATGCATTTGAATGTAAGCATTCCTAAATAATCTTGGTCTAGTAAGAATGTTTATTATTCTTTTCTTGTAGTCTTTAGATGTGAGACTTTTGTTCTTATCAAGAAAGAATATAGGACCAAGTTAGAGGAAAAATTAAAAAAACACAAATTTTTTAGATATGGTGAGGATGAATTTGGTTTCTATTTATGGAGAATTAAAGATAAGAATATATTTTAGTCTAGAGATGTAGTCTTTAATGAAAAAGTCATGTATAAGGATCAATTTTAGGAATAGAAATAGGAACAAAAAGAGTACATATTATTGGATGATTTTACAGATGGTAAAGTATTTAATGATACAGTTTAGGAACCTTATACACAAGGACACAAACTCCTATGGTAAGATGGCCTTCTAGGGTAATAAGATAACCTAAACATTTTTCTCCTTATTTGAATTATTTGTTACTCACTAAAAATGGAGAACCAGAGTGTTATGAGGAGGCAATGCAAGTAGATGCCAAGATGAAGTGGGAGCAAGCCATGGATGAAGAGCATAGATTTATCATGGAAAACCAAATGTGGGATTTGGTAAGGCTACCCAAGGGTAAGAGTGAATTGCCAAAAAAGTGGATCTTTAGAATAAAAGAAGAGGATTAAGGAAGAAAAAGGTATAAGGCTAGGATGGTGTTCAAGGAGTTTACACAAAAATCAGGTATTAATTTTGATGAGATTTTTTCTCTAGGTATAAAAATGACTTCTATTTCTTTAGTTGTAGTTGAGGATTTTCACTTAGAATAGTTAGATGTGAAAACTATTTTTCTTCATGGTGATTTAGATGAAGAGTTGTATATGATTAAGCCACATGGATATGAGGTCAAAAGGGAAGGATAACTATGGGTGAAGACTAAAGAATATATTGTATTGCCTAAAATAAGATCCACAATAATGGTATAAGAAATTTCATTATTTTATTTTGGAGCAAGAATATCAAAGGTGTAATTCTGACCATTGTGTGTACATAAAACATTTTGATGATGGTTCCTTTATTATTTTATGCTTTTATGTGGATGACATGTTAGTTACAAGAAATAACATACAACATATTCATATGCTCAAGAAACAACTTACGGACTCCTTTTCTATGAAGGATTTGGGTGTTGCAAAGCAAATCCTTGGTATGAGAATTTATTATGATAGGAAGGAGAGGAAGTTGATATTATCCCAATAAGGGTATGTGAATAAAGTCTTAGAAAGGTTTAACATGTTGGATATTAAATCTCTTGGTATTCTTTTGGTAGGCCACTTTATATTATCAAAGGAATAATGTCCCAAGATGAAATCTAAAAAGCTTAAGATATCTAAGGTACCTTACTCATCAATATTTTGCAGCTTGAAGTATGCCATTATTTATACTAGGCTAGATATTGCCCAAGTAGTGTGAGTTGTGAGAAGGTATATGAGTGATCCAAGTTATGAGAATTGGTAGGTAGAGAAATGGTTTCTTTGGTATTTGAAAGGAACCATTGATGTTGCATTATGTTATGGAAAATTAGATACCACTTTGTGTGGTTATGTGGACTTAGATATGGCAAGGGATATTGATAGTAAGAATATTATGATAGGATATATATTTAATATTAGAGATACAATGGTTAGTTGGATTTTCAAGATACAGAAGGTTATGGCTTTGTCAACCATAAAGGCAGAGTATGTTGCTACCACAGAGGCTAACAAGGAGATGATTTGGTTACAGGAGTTATTTCAAGAATTGGGGCATGAGTAAGAAGTTGGTAGACTAAACAATGATAGTTAGAGTGATATTCATTTGGCAAAGAACTATGCTTTCCACTTGAGGAAGAAACACATTCAACTACGTTATTACTTCATTAAGACAACTTTGGACGTGAACTTGGTGAAGAAGGACAAGATTCATACTAGCTAGAATCCTATAGATATGATGGTGAAGCTTGTCAAATTGAACAAATTGAGACTATGTTCATATTTGGCTGGCTTTAGTGGTCATGGAGTAGTGATAGATTATGTTTAGGAGAAATGGTCTCCAAGTGGGAGATTGTTGAGTATGGAGCCCTTTGGGGATATCACATGACCATGATGGTACATTTTTTGGGCTTAAAGAGATCTAAGTATGTGTGGAGATCAATTTTCATTTATTCCTCATGTGTGTGAATTTTATTAAATGGATATTTAATAATTTTCATCTTGAATTCCATGTTTATTGGAAGTGGGATTGGTTTCCTTGTTTTAGGGAATCAATTGTTAAATATTTAATTTCCATAGGAGGAGAAAATTATTAAATGATATATTTAATAATTTCTATGATGTATTATAGGATAAAATTATTAAATGTTCTATTTAATAATTTCTATGATGTATTATGCAAGTGGGGTGGACTTTCTCATTTCTAAGAGTTGGTTATTATCTCTTTGCACTGGAAGTTGTGCCATTTAGAGTAGAATGACATGTTCCTTCTTGATGGGGCTTGTATATAAGCATGGATAGGTGGGAATGGCATGTTTCTTAGGTAGATAAGGCCTCCTTAGATAAGGATGGTGAGTTTATCCTTGGGGGATGGATTTCTTCATCATTTGTTATATATACAAGGTGTGGAGTGATATTTTAGACGTTTTTGATGATTTTATTTGTAGGTGTGGCTTTTGAAAGATAGAGTCAAAGTGTAAGTTTTTTTTAAAGTGTAGGTGTTCATTTACATGGTGTGGTATAACAAATTGTGATATACAGTATTGCGTAGGTGTGGGTGAAAGTGTATCACTTATTTTTGGAGCATTTTCTACATTAGATTTTCTATCTTTGTGAGAGTTCATTGTAATCTTGTTTTATATTACTATTTTATTTGAGGAATTTCTTGGTGGATGTATCCCACATTGGATGAACCATGATATATCTATGTTATGTGTGATTTTATCTTGTTATCTCCATTTTATACTTTCTTAATAACTATGATTTGAGGAATGTTTCCATGATGCATGCTATTACATAAACTAGATTTGATTTATGGTCATATTAAATTTGGTTTAAAAGTTCTTTAATTCCTAAAAAGTGTTTGAGATAAAGAGATATGATGTTAGGCATAATAATAATATATTCATATGAGATACTTTATTCCAAAATATTGTGGATATAAGTACACATGTAGGAAACGAACCCACAAAAGTGAGTGAAAGGATTAATATTACAACGTCAATATGAGGGGATGGTACACAAGATTTTTTGGCTAAAGTGGAAATATTAACAATTAAACCCATAGTTATAAGTCAAGGAGGATTCACACAAGGAGGAATAGGACCAACTACATTTTTATGAGGATAAGCTGATACTGAATCCAAAAGAGTTATTGCATCAAAAAGTAATATATATTAGAAACACAAATATTAAATGGTAAATCATCCAATAATTATGTATTAAACATTGATAAATTTACTATAATATAGAGGAATTTAAATTTTTATATACCACATCCATAACTATTGGATTTTGTGGCATGAAAAGGGATTAAATGTGTAGAATAAGAATAAAATATAGTTTAGAGTGTCATTGTTAGATTGTGTATACACTTGACATTAAAATTAAAAACTGTATCAAATAATGGTAAAATTAGAGGATATAAAGGAAGCTTTCCTAAATGATTTTCATGTTCTTAAGTTAAAATAAGATAACATATCTACATTTAAATATATCAAGGAGGATGCAAGTGAGGTTTTATGCATGTACATATGATTCATTCTCAAAGAGATTGTTATCAAAGTTTTATTTTGATATTATCCCATTTCAACATGCCCAGTTGTTTGTTCATTGATTAATAACAATATTCAAAATATAACTAGACATGAATAATTTATTTGAAGCACGTGAGTCACTAGATGTCACACTTAGAATTGAAGATACTAGGAACTTTGATATAGGGATACGGTCATTTATTGAAGCATAGAAATTTAATTATGGAAACATAATTAAATACTTTATGAATTTTTTTGTGAATGTAATAATTAAAAAAATTAGCATGGTTTACCACTTAAGATGTGGAAATACACACCAAGAATAATTATGGAAATAAAAATGTTCAAGTAGTAACATAACAATGTGAAGAATGCAATGGAGATCATGAGATATGCAACTATCAACTATCATAGTGAATAAAGAATATTTATGTCACATAATCCTAAAATAACTAGGATTCAAATACAAATGATACATATAATTTTAAGGTGATAAATGAGATCAAGGAATTAAGATAAATAGGGATGCACGAAGCTACAACTCCTCTCATAACCATAGTTTCAGTGTGGTTATCACAACAAAGGAGGCTATAAACAACCTCAAGATCATAGGTTGAACTAAAACTAAGTGGGAGGATACTACCAAAGACAAGGTGGTTGGAATATCCAAACCCAAGGGGGGAAATTTATAATCAAGATATTGGATTCAATTGAGGTGGAGTAACCTTAGGGAATGGTGGAAGAGGATCTAGAGCTCGGGGATATGGTCATATAACTTATTTAAAATGTGGAGAAGGCTAAAACCTAATATATTTTACCAAGCATCTCAATTATGGGTATTGTATAAAGAACTATAAGATTGATAATTCTGTAGATTGGAAATTAAAAATCATCCACAAATATCAAGTATAAAAGGATACAAATTTGATTTACATTGGTCAAGAAAGATTTTGGGTACAAAGGTGCATAGATGAGAAGGATGGTAGAGGTCCAAAAATTAACATAAATTCTTGGGGGATTTGAATAAATTAGGAACATAAATGGCTATCCCACTATCTCAAAGGGATAATGTGTAGTGAATGTAAGAAATTTGGAATATTATGTATCATGATGTGCATGTACAAAAATATATCTTAAGGGAATCACAATAACTTATTATAACTATAGAATATGAAGTCAATATTTTACACAATATAAAGGACAAATATAGGGAAGATATGATAAGGGTTCCACATTAAGATGGAATGGGAGAGATAATGGAGCTCCTTTATTTATTAAAGAAAAAAGTGGTAATGCCTTTGTTGAAATTATGACTTCAAAAAAGTGTGGGTGATGACTAAGAGTCAGCTCAATAAATACCATGGGAAATGTGTGCAACAAGGAATACACTATATCATCAATATTTAATCATTGATTCCAATATCAATGTTTTGGAAATGAATAGAATACTAATTAATATAGGGGAAAAATTGAGTTATTTAATGAAAAAAGTGTGGAACCATATAGGAAAGCCATTATTAAATAATTCAAAAAATATTTTATCCATGGTTTAAAAAAAAATCAAGGCCTCTTGGGGTCTTTCATAACATAGAGTTGGAGATAACTAGATTATCATTTTTAGTAGATTTTGAAGTAATAGAGATGGTTGAAAAGTATAATTATCCTACACTATTGGAAATACCATGGTTCAAATAAAAACAAGGTAATATGTTATGCACTTCAAAAAATGTTCTATAAGGTTTGACAATGAGGATAAAAGGGTGTTATTCCCATTGATAATGAACATGGATTAGAATATGTAGAGGATTAGACCCATATGAGATAGATATATAGTAATCTCTTCATTTTTATTACACAAATAAAGTACATGGGAAGCCCACAAAATAATAAATATTTGAGATGGATGATTGAGATGACATTATCTAATACTTCTAAATAATTATTTCACATTGGGTGAGGATGACATTAAAGATCATAGAGGTAAAATGTGTAAAACTGAATGGTGGTAGTGCATTACCAATGAAGAGGATAATGATAATAACCTGCAAAATGAACAATTAGAAAAATAAGTTTCCAAGGATGGTAGAATTATGGGTCTCATTCACATCAAGGAATTTGGTAGAGAAATCACATGAGAAGAAGTGATAAATTAAAAACCTACAATTGTATAAGGTTTGAGGTCATGGATCTGAACACAAGAAGGTATAAATGAAGTGCAATGTGTAGGAAAAAAGCATGACAGTAAGCATGTTGAATCCAAAGTTTAAGGTATAATCGAAATAAGATTAAAAATAAAAAGAATAACTAGACTCAAAGTATGACACATAGGAACAAAACATACTTGTAAAAAATACTATGAATATTAGATTACAAACCAAGGATGTGTAGTACAAGAAGGAATTCAAGGAATGAAATTCACTAGGGAAGTTGGAGTGTGCATAAAAGGGAAAGAGATTGATCTGAGTTAATAAGAAACCACCTAGTAATTTAACCTAATTAACATGAGAGAGAATAATAATAATACATAGCACCCTTAAGAGCTATTTCACTAAAACATTTTTGAGAATAGGGTCAAGCTATTATTCAAATTATGTCCAAGGGGAGGTCATTAATAAGGAAACTATAGTGCTAGGATAATATTATAAGCGTAAAATATTTTAAAATTTATATATTTTTTATTAACATGTTTTTTATTTATGTTAATAAGCATAGGGAATCCTATAAATCCAACAGGGAAATTCAATTTTTTTTTGGGGGGATTCTAATGCTAAACATCTAATTATCTATGGGAGGGGTTAGTTTTCCAATTTTTTAATAAGGGGGATGAAATCTCATTGTACAGAGAATTGGTATACAAAACATATGGATTATAAATGAAATGAAAATTAAATAATTTATCTACAAAATAAATCGAATTGGAAGAGGATTGTATGATAAGTTACCATATGAATAAGAATACATGTAAGAAGACCTTGTGCAAGATAAGTGTGGGTATAGAAAAAGAAAATAAAACTTGATTTGGCATGAAGTGGAAATAAAGTGTGAAAAAATGGCTCGAGAGGGTTCAAGAGTGTGAATAGTTGTGTGTATGAATTTTGTTGGGGTTTTATGACCAAATTTTTATTTCTAAAGGAATGAAAAGTGTAAGGTAAGATTATTAGGAATAATTTTATCTATAAAACTTGGTGTGCATGATGTGATGTTCATAATTCATGAACAAAAAAGGATGGAAAATAATAATAAAATGTATGATGTCACTTAGAATAATGATAACATACTCAAGAAAGATAAGGGGTCAACAACGTAAAAAATTCATGTGGAGGTATAAAGGGTCAATGGTGAATTTGAAATGGCCATTTGTAGAGTTTAATATTAAAGAGACAAAGTAAAGAAATGAAGAGATGAGTGAAAGAGAAACCACTAATAGAAGTGTAGAAAGGTATCAATGAAAACAAAATTATAAAGTAGTTGTAATATAATGTGAAAATTGGCACATCATAAAATTTTAGGATAAATAGTTAGGAAGATCCATGAGGAAAAAGGATAAACTGGTTGGGTGGAGTACAATAAGGGTTTTTCAGTTAATGGTTTTTCTACAAGGGTACAAAATTTGGTAGGGATCAATAGGAAAGGTGCAAAAATATATAATGTTTGGAAAAACAAAATTGATGGATGTAATAGACTAAGATCCCATTTTTTTTAGCATAACTCAAAAAGTGAAGAGGGAAAAATAATGAGTGTGTGGAGGAAAAATAGACCATCACTTTCTAAGATGAGGAAGATGAATAATAAACATCTATTCATTATACCATTTATGGTGTTTAAAAAAGTAATTATGAAAGGAAAGAATTTTATGACTTGTTCTAGAACTTGTATTTTTGAGAACTTCAACAACTATGAGAAGGAATATAAATTGTTAATTGAAGGCAAGTTGGAGGGAAAAAAGTGAGAAAGAAAAATGATTTTTTTGAGACCTATATGAATGCTATACTTATATGAGTTATTATACTTTGGAAAGTTAGATTAACCAGGGAATTATTTGTTTTATAAGAACTACGTAATTATTTGTTAACACACACATATGAAGGAAGATTAAACATAATTGAGCATAGATTAAATATATTATTTGAAAAAATAATTAAATTAACCACTCTTAATAATGAATGATGAGACATGAATATAGAATTTATTAAACTTTTAGGGATAAAAAGGTAACAAATGATGTAGGGATATAATCAATTGTCTTTACCATTAAGGCAAAAAAAATTTTGATGCCATATGGGTGGGTTTTTTCACAACTAGTTGTCTATAAGATAATCGCTCTTGGGAAATAAATTCAAGTGAAAATGGATGTTGATACTTGAGAACAATGTTGAATTATGTTAATTACATAGACAAAGAAGTGGTTATGGCATGCAAAGATGTGCACATGAGAGAAGAATAGTTCTAGTGGGGAAGTATCCCTATTGTACTGATGATCAAATAAATTTGTGTTCTTAAATGGAAACTTGGGATCAAAACAATAAAAAAGTTATATTTGGAGATCATTAATATAAATCTGATAGGAAATCGCAATATAGATTATTTGAAAGATGAGTTGAAAATTAGATGGGATTCTCCAAACAAGTATGAAGAGGAAGTTTAGAGATTGACTACGTTAGAATAAATGGATAATTGACAAATTTATGGGGATGTTTATTTAAATTTTAAATTTTCCCTTGATAATCTTAGTATGGAATTTGAATACTTATTGTGCATGATGACAACTCTAACACAAATGGATGAGAAATAAAATATTTAGGATGAAATAATTATGAAGTTGAAATCATTGTTCAAGGATTTCATAGAGAAAATATCTAAAAAATCAACAAAATACATTTAAAAGTGAAGGAATCCACCATTATTTTTGAGATATTTATTCATATAGATGAATAATTGAAGTCAAGGTTAAAATAAGAAGTTGAGAAACATGCCAATTTTATGAAATACATGGAAGAGGTAGGAGATCAAGTATATATGGTAACCAAACTTTAAAAAACATAAGATTTGAAGGTACAAATATGAAATAAGAGAAATGAAATTGACATGTTATTTATAGAGGTAAATGATAATGTGTTACAAGAAAAATTTGTTGTGTGCATGAGTTATCAACAATAAATGTAATTAAATTACTTATATAAATCATTTTAATATAAAAATCAATGGTAGATAATAAATAATCTATCTCATTAATAAGATAAATATAATAATATTCCCACTAATAGTTAACAACAAAGATGAATAATTGAAAAAAAATTGAATCACTTCAAGGAGGAAATATACACAACCATTCAATAAGAACATAATTATTAATATGATCCTCAAGTGCTAACCACTATTTTTTATATGTGTTTTACATATTCCATGGTTAATCCATAGGCAAACCCCACTAATAATATGATAGCATACACAGATGAGACAAGATTATATAAAAGCTTATGTAGGCTACTGCCAACCACACATATCCCTAAAAATGTTATAGGTTAAATAAATAATAAGCAAATACCATTAAAAGTAATTTTTCCTTAAATTTTGAATAATTTTAAATTATAATACAATAATGATTCATCCTCCCATTTTTTATCGTTGTTTTTTATATTCCTCGATCAAATACTCCTTAATCTCCAATGTCTATAGCCTTTTAGTGCATGTTTGAAGGATATCCTCAGGTTCCTAAATTATTTGTCCTTACTCATCCCATATTGGTAATGAAATTTGGGTGTGAAATCTATATCCAATTAAATTATTCAATAAATAAACATGAAATATTATATTTATGCATGTAGGTTGGGGTAGCTTCAACTTATGTGACATTGCTATTTTTTTAGGATCTAATAATGGTTGTAATATTAGGAGAAAGGTTGTTATACATTTTTATTATTAAAGGAAATTTTATTTTATTATTTTTAGTGTACTTATACCCATTAAAACACTTATAAATTCATCTCATATAGTGTTTCTCTACTTTCTTCTTCATTTGATTATGTGAAATTATTAAGTTCTCTCTTAGACTAGCTATTAGTTCATACTAGTGTTGAATGTGGTCTTCAATAGATGAAACCTTTGGTTTTAACCTGAATATGAGGTGATGGGTGGGAGAAATTACCCATAAAATTCCATAAATGGATACATTTTATAAGAGGTATGTAAGTATTATACCACCATTATACTAGTGGCATTCAATGAATCCTTCTTTCTAGTTGATCTAATGCAAAAAAAGAGATAAACTTCTAGTAAATTTCTTACCACCTTTATTTTCCCATTAAATTGAGGATGATAGTAAAAAATATGAAATAAATAAGTACCCAACCATGGTAATAAATTAATATAAACATTATTAGTAAAGATAAGATTAGGATCGCCTAATATGATATTGGGGGTACCATGTAGTTTTTGAACTGCATCCAAAAGATTAACAATTGTTGTACTAGCTATAAATGGATATGATAAGGCATAAAAATGGGCATATTTTTTTTATCTTTTCCATGATTAATATGATAACATTTTTACCATATGACGTAATAAATCCTATTATGAAATGTATTGAAAACTTCTCCCATATTTAACTAAGAATATATAAGGATTATAAAAGATCTCAAGTCTTAATTGTCTCACCCTTATTTTTATAACACACCCTGCATTCAAACAAAAATTTATAGATGCCCCCTTGAGTCCTTCCCAAAATAGAACTTGTTTGATTCAATGATAAGTTTTAAAAATTCTTGAATGCCCCCCAATTATAGTTGCATGGAGATACGTAAGGATCATGTTCTTAAGGGAATAATTATTGCATAAGTAAAACCTATATTTATAATATAAGGTAATCCATTTCCACTCAAATTTTTATAAGGCACTAATATCCTACTAAAGAGTTTGAATCAAAACCTGTTGATCCTTGTCATTCTCACATTATTTCCCAATCCACCTAATCTACATGTCATATTAACATTGCATGTAATAATAAATTTATAGATTCATCCCTTCTTAGGAGTATGTCCACTAATAATTTATATTTTATTTTATTATATAAGATTTAAAAGTCCTATCACAATATTTTAGTCACTCATTTTCATTATTCTTCAGATGAAACCTATATTCAAAGAAATATTTTATATTATCATGATTAGTCTTCACCTTAAAGTGTTTTCCCAATAGATAATGTCTCCATTGTTTTAATTCATGAATATATCAATCATCTCATTTTCATAGTTAGGTTTTAAAATTTTATTACCCTTGAGTTGATGAATCTCAAATGCAACGGGCTTACCTTCATGCATGAATTCTACCCTTATTCTATATCCTATGTATCACATTCAAAAGTGCATGTCTTTAAAAAAACTGGGGTATCCAAAACTAGAGTGGTGAACATATCCTCCCTTAGTTTATTAAAGGGTTTGGTGTCAATTTTGTTCTAATGTAAGGAGTCTTTATTCAACAAAGTTATCAGTGGTGCTATGATTCTACCATAATTTTTCACAAACTAAAGATAATAACCTATTAACACCAAAATTATTTGTAGCTTCTTAAAGGTTTTAAGAACTTTCCATTCTATCATGTTATTGATATTATGAGGGTTTAATTTGACTCCTTCATATGAAATAATGTGACCTAAATACTCTAGTCTCGTACTCCAAAATCACACTTATAAGTCTTTACATAAATATAATGGTGATATATAATTATTAGTACCTGATTTGCATGTTACAAGTGTTCTTCTCATGTATTATTTTATATTATTATTATTTTTACTTACACAACATGCCCTAATTTCATCACTAAAATCATGGAATCTCTTTGATCTCTAGATTTTGGTCTTTTGGTATAATCAATTTTGGGCCTCTTTTTATTTATGTTATGATTGAAACAATTATTAATAGGTTGTAAGATTTATATTATACTGGATTTAATCTTTGAACTAGGTCTTAACTTAGAGTACCCATTGCATGCATTTGGTCTAGAAAAGTTTGGAAATTAGATTTATATTAGAAATTGGATCTATATTGATTTAAATTTCTAATCTTTTTTAAATATGATAAGTCTTGATCTATGTTGAATTATGTTTTGAACAACATTAAAATTCTTATTTTCGATCCATTTCACCTCATATTTCTATAAATTGCTTAACTATTTCAGAATTTTGTTGCTTATTTTCCCAAGCAATTTAATCCATTTTTGATCTATTTCCATTTAAAATGATTAGGTGTTCATGAAATTTTATTCCTCTACTTAGTTATTTTTAAAAAAATGGGCTTATTTAGATTTTTGATTGATCAAATTTTCAAGTCTTTACAAAGTCTTATTTAGAACTTAGTAACTTTTAAATAAATAGACTTAGTCATTTTATTTCAAATTTATAATTTGAATAGATTTTCTTGGTTTCCCATAAGCTAATGGTTGTATAAGCTTCTCTAATTCCCTAAGAGTTACCACTTGGTGCTTACTCACTTTCTTAGGACTCTTTTGACTTAGCTATTTTTTGCCTAAACTCTTAGGGAACCCAAGATCATGTTATGTATCATAATATCATATCCTCACTCCCCCTGACCCCCTAAAATTTTTAAACAAGTCTTAAACATCATGAATGCATGAGATCATGACACATGGTGTGATCCCATTCATCTGGGCCCTCTACATAGTTCATATACTTCCTATGATAGTCGAGCCCCTAGATGCCTAAGATCATGCTAAGTGGAATGATACCAGTTCTTTAAGACCTTAGGGTGGTCTATATCCTTATGAGTCTTCCATTAGGCCCTAGTTTAATGAGATATAGACAAGTGACAATATCTCATTTCACCAAGATTTTACAGGTCATCAGCCCAAATAAGTGATAAATCATGTATTGAATGAGTTAATGGAGTCATATGGAATCAACTACTAACTAGACATAACATTGATGTCCATGGTACCATTTTAAAAACTTAAATTTGATGATCATTTAGCTTTCCAAGGATATCACAAAACCATCATGTTTTTCCCTTTAGGTTGAGATACGTGAATATTCAAAGTCTTTGGATTTTGAGTTTATTCTAGGTAGTTTAGGGGTTAGGACAATGATTTTTTGATCAAGATCCATAATGGAGATGTTAAAAACAAGAAAATATTAAAAATTTATACAATCTTAGTCAGACATCCCTATGTCAAAACATCTTTTTATCAACGAGTGATTTATTGTAGCTATTGGTTCTAAGAATTATTTGGTCTCAAAAACATTATTAAAATCTTTTATTTTATTTTATTTTATTTCTTCCTTTATGGAACCAAATTTTATTTTGTTTTGATTTAAGGGTTTAATCATTTCATCTTATCAAATAGATCAATTATCTCATTGATAAAATCTCCTTTTCAATTATTAATTTTAAGGTTTTTTCATCTTTTCTCTTAGAATTTACATTTATTATTTTTTGGTTAAAACTAAGAATCTAAATTCTAAAAGATATTTTATGTGTTCAAAAGATAATGGCTAATTGTCTACCTATAGGTCTAGAATTAATCGATAATTTCCACTTTTCATAATCTTGGAGATCTACCTCTTCAAAACACTTTGGACATAGAACCAGGCCTTTTGACCCTCTATGGTCCTAAGATCATGCCACTTGGCATGAACCCACTTCCTTTATCCCTCAAGATGATAAGGATAAATCTAGTAGAAATAAAATCTTTTGAGTAAATGGGAAGATGTCATGTGGCATCAGCCCACTTCTTCGTTACCAATATCAAAAAAGAAGTAGTATGATGGGCCAAAATCAGGAGAGTCCCCAAATTGATGACATATCTCATGATCTCAAGGCTCTAAGGAAGTCAAAACATGGAATAATTACCAAGGATGTAAAAATATCTAAGTGATTGATATCTTAACACTTTTCGATATCCCACTACTTCATGACTAAAGAAAAGTCAAGGAAAATAGGGCCCTTAACAATCTTTGAATTAATGAGAAGTTGACACGTAATAGGATCCTTGCATATCAAGGACACATTGGATTTTACAAAGTGGTGAGAAATGGACATGTAGGGTAACCTTTCTAAATAAGATACATATGCCTCTATAAATAGACTCAATTCCCATTTTTCCCATGTAGCTCATCAAAATCTAGTAATTAGACTATGATTCCAATCATATTTTTGTAGTTATTTTTTTCATTTCTCCTAATGCTAAAAGGATCATAGAAATAGATTTAAAGGTTAATCACATACTGGGAAAAAGTTAGATAATGGTGTGCACATAAATATTAAATAAGCTAAGATCATAAAAAGATAAAGAATACGTGTAAATAATCAATTTAAAAAAGGACTTTTCACAGCTAAAGGATGAAAATTTGTGCCCCTACATTTAATACAATGATAATCCATTAGAAAGAGTAGAATTTAACTTGAACCTATGTCAATTAAAATGGTGTATGAATATAATATTTTTATGTGACTAATATTTATTAAAAAAGCGTCCCTCTATCAACAAAGTTGTTATCTTAAAGATGAGCGCACATTAAATTGGTGCCTTGGTTGGTGCCTATTAGTTAATGCTTATAACCACTTAGTATGTGGTTGAGACTAGTTAAATATATATAAGGCCAACCATGAGACAAAGTTAAGGGTTGGTTGATTATTTATATAATAGATTATAATAATATAAATCTTTTATTTTATTTATTTGTTTCTAGTTTAGCTTTAATTTTATCATGAGTTGAGGCTATATGAAGACTTTTTATATAACTCACTTGAACATTTATGAATATTGAATTTTTTTTCATAAATTATCTTTTATATGAAATATTTTTGAATTGTATCCTTATCTATGCATGTCTATGGTAAATTTTAATCCCTCTTCTACACAACTACTTGATCCTAAACTCTTGCACCATCTCTACCTTATAGTTTTGCTATGTTGGCCAAACATAGATTGGTTTCTCAAGAGATTTATTTATTCAACAAAGATAGACTTAATTAAAAAGTGATCTCATCATTCCTTTCTCCCGACCTTCTCTCCCTTTATATATATATATATTAGCTTTAGGGTATCCTAAATTGTTCAAGTTTTATCTCAATGGCATGTTCATCATTTCACTTGTTTTATTTTATGCATTGTTAAAATTAGTAAACTAGAGACAAGTGCCAACCAACAATGAGATCATTGATAAATCTGAACAAGTTGGTTCTTATAGATATAAAAAATACCAAATTTCTCACATAAGTCTTAGATATGTACTCTAAATAGGACCCTTATATGGAATAACTTGTATCATCCAACTAAGGTATTTGGGATGCCATGACCTAGTAGATAGAGACCTTGGAGAATTTATTAATTTGTATGATTATTTTCAATAGATATGGAAGGGAAGGAGATGGAATACTCACTAGTTGAGAATCCCCTCTTATTTTCTTCCCTAGAGTTGGTGTGGTTGTGCCAAATTGACCACCAATATATTGATGCTAGAAAGAGAGCCTGAATTGGAGTATATTTAGAGAGATATCTATTATTTTATTATTATGTCCATCCTTCATGATTTTCCCACTATTCTATATGCTTAAAACACATACCAATAGATTTAATCTATAAGGAGGGCATAAACTAGAATATTTATTTAGATTTATAACTCATTTTAGTCTTGTGGTTATGTTTTCCATACCCTATTGTGTGTATAAATAATACACTAACAACTTGGTGAAAGAATGATGCCTGAATAAGATAATATCTAATGTATATTTTTATTTTTATTATGTTTCATACCTTTAAACCCACCTATGGACTTATTTTCTCTAGGTGGAATTTTTCGCCTTGTGAACATTCTAGATCCTGCTCATGACTTACCTAAGAACCCTGACAAATTCTATTCAAAATATACTCATGGTAGGATTCAAATTATTGAAGAGCACATGCAAGAATTTAAAGAGGCCATCATCTGAACTTATATACAACATTAATATGTGTCTTGACACCTATTTTCCTATTCCTTGGATGAATATGCTTACCATTGGTACATAATTATACCTAATGGATACATCATTTCATGGATTATCTTTGTAAATTCTATTTGTCAACCATTTAGTGTGCATATTGACCCTGTTACATTGCATTGTTAGTTTGATATAAATTTTAGGGAGCCTAATGAACCCATAAATTCATTTACTAGTCATTTTTATCTATTTTATAAGAGGTTTGAAACCCCATTCTTGTAAATAGATGTGGTGGCTATTGAAGTTTATCTTAGAGAATTAGATCCCCTGACTAATATGCTTATTAAGATGACCCCATCCTCACTCACATCCATGGCATCCACTTATCAATATGAATTCATCATTTAAAAACAAAAAATTCCACATGGTTATGCTTTTGATCCACTCTACTCATTAGAACAACTAGATGTTCTCACCCAAGATACTCAGATTTATCTACCTATATATCAGCCAGTAGGGTAATGGGTTCCTTAAAATGAAACCTTGCCTCAATAATATGTCCAAATAGTATTACCTATGATAAAATATAACCCTATCATGTATTTTAATACAAATTATTATGAATTTTCAAATCTTGATCAGTAGATTATTTTTCCTTGTGTTAATAATCGAGTGTCTTTTGGTGATTTTACTAATCAAGTGGCATTTGATTCAAGAGATGATATACAATAAATGCATGTGGAAACTTATGAGACTACATTTACAAGTTCATAACTTAGAGTTTATGGATAAAAATATGGGATGGATGTTGAATCAGTCATGTCGACTGATAATGTCCATTTAAAAGGCAAAAACTAGTCCCTGAGATTGATGATGATGATGATGATGAGATCCAAGTATCAAAGAGCTATGAAGATTCAAGTATCAAAGATATATGTTAAAAATAAGAAACTTAAAACATTCCTTTCACTCAACCTAAATATTAAATATAATAGTTGGATTATATATATGAATAAGATGTATGTTATGCATGTGAAATACCCATATCATATGGTGTTGCTCCTACATTTGAAAAACTAACTCTAGAGGATCAATATCTTGGTGGTAGCTAGTTGACACCCATCCCTTCATTATAGATGGAGGAAATAGAATAGAATCAATTGGTTTTCCTTGCATATAAATACTTAAACTCTTTGAATCAACCTATATAATGGGATTGAAACACCCATGAAAGATTCTCAGTAGTAGGCACAATTAAGTTTAACATGATCAGTCATGAATATAGTCACCTAAATGATAGAGTGAATCCAATGGGATTTGAAGGTGAAAATGATCTAATCTAATAAAAGTCTTCACATACCTCATCCATTGATTATAAAACATGAAGGTCCTTGACTTGGGAAGAACTAAGTTTACATATTTTGTACAAAAAAATGATAATATGGACACTACCAAAATGCCCGTGTTAATTAAAAAATAACCAATAGTGAATTCACCACTAGGATGTCACAAAGAAAACATCAATTTTATGTTTGGTATAAAATTTAATCTGGTAGGTATTGGTGCCCACCCTTATCCCTCAACATAGTTCAATGTTTGGTCAAAGATATTTCCTAAACTCTATCCTAGATGCTCCTTGTTAATGGAATGTACATACATTTCTAATTTTTATAATATAAATATTACCAACTATCATGAAAACATTATTAATAAGAGCCTTTGGGATAGTTGTTTTCAATTAAAAGAACAACATATACACAAGTACATGCCTTCCCTTGGTAGGATTCCTACAACCTTGTTAAAATTTAAACATGATTATGTTCTGTTTCAGGTGTCTAACTAGTGAGGATATATTATTTTCAATCAAAAGTCATCTCCTTAACCCATATTTACAAATTTTATATAGGTTAGAATAATCCTATAAATATTTCTCTTAGATCCATTTTTATTCCCTTATTTTTATTCTCTTTTTTAATTTAGTTTAGCTTAGTTTTCTTGTCTTATATTTTTTCTTTCCTTGTTGGGTCTATTCCCAACTATTTTTCCTTTGGTTCCACATTAGTAAATGATAAGTGATGAATTGAAAATCTTTAAAGTAGGTAACAAAAGTGACATTTTGTGTGAAAGGTGCTTCTTGATTTATTTTTTGACCTTAGATTCTTGTCATTGAGTCAGTCTTAAAGGTTGAGATTATTGTATGTGTCCTAGACATGTTCTTTTTTGGGTAAGTTTAGGTAAAACTAGGTGGATACTAAAGGTAACCTCTTGAACCATGTACAAATTTCACATCATAAAAGGTTTATAAATCTACTTGGGTAAACCTCATGTGAGGAAAACCTAAGGTGAAAAATCTATACTTATACCTTTCATTTCCCATAGTGGTCCCAACCCTAAACTAAGACATAAAAAAAGAGAAAAAAGAATAGAAAATAAAATCAAAGTTTAGAAAACTCAGTATTGAGTGATTTAGACAACCTCTACCAAGGTTATGAATGCCTGGATTGAAGTAGAGAAAGGCCTTGAGTGGGATCATAGGTAATTCTATATGTAATATATATGCTTGATTTGTAGAGAAGTAATGTCCAAGAAAATTTATTCAAGGTAGGACTCACTACTTGATGGTTGGATCCATAATAATTAATCCTTATAGATCCTATGCATTGGTAAATCAACCCATTTTCACACACTAGGTCAATGATGATACCTTATTTGGTCACTTAGGTTCTCCCATCTCTTCCTTTCTTGGACTTTTTCATCTTCCATGTACTGTTTTAACCATAAATTATGGGTTCATTAATTCAAAACACTTAAGAGTGTTTTTAGTAGAATCACCATTTTTTTTGCTTGCATAATATGCCCTAATTTCATCACTAAAATCATAGAACCTATTTGATCTCTGGAGTCTAGTCTTCTAGTCTAATCAAGTATGGGCCTCTTTTTATTCATGATCTAATTGAAAATGTTCTTGATAAGTTTCAAGCTTGATATTTTAATGGATTTACTCGTTGAACTAGGATTGAACTTAAGGTATCCATTGCATGCATTTGATCTAGAAAAGTTTTGAAAATTAGATCTACATTGGAAATTGGGTTTGTACTAATTTAAATTTCTAAGATTTTTAAAATCTGATAAGTCTTGGTCTATTTTTTATTATGTTTGAATGACATTAAAATTCTAATTTATTTTGCCATTTCACCTCATAATTTTGTAAATTACTTAACTATTGCATAGTTTTACTGCTTCTTTTCCTAAGTAATTTGATCTATTTCCATCTAAAATTACTAGTCAATCATTCACTTTTATTCCTCTACTTAGTCATTCTTCCAAAAATTGGCTTATTTTGATTTTGTACTTATCAAATCCCTAAGTCTTTATAAATTTTTATTCAAGACTATCACTTTTGAATTAATAGAATTAGCTAATTTATTTCAAATTTATATTTATAAGTCTAATGGATCTTTTAGTTTCTTACAATCCAATAGTA
This sequence comes from Torreya grandis, assembly GCA_037957365.1. Lineage (NCBI taxonomy): Eukaryota > Viridiplantae > Streptophyta > Pinopsida > Cupressales > Taxaceae > Torreya > Torreya grandis. The sequence goes on from JARHVA010000320.1 coordinate 5,773,205, forward strand.
AGATAAGCTTTCCTATGAGTCCCCAAACAAGAGAGGAACTACCACTTGGCACTCACTCACTTTCCCAAGACTCTTTTTACTTAGTCATTTTTGTCTAAACTCATAGGGTGTCTAAAAACTTTACAGATGGCACAATCCCACATCCTCTCTCTCCCTGAGCCCACTAAATTTATTCAATAGGTCTTGGACCTCCCAGATGCATGAGATCATGATATGTGTGTGATCTCACTCATTTTCACCCTCAGGGTAGTCCATGTACTTTCTATAATAGTCGATCCCCTAGATGCATGTGATCTTTCCAAGAGGCATGGTCCTATTTATATGATCCTTTACGGTGGTCTATATCCTTGCAAGTCTCCCATTAGGCCCTAATGAATGATATCTAAGAAAGTTTCAAGATCTCATTTTACCAAGATTTTACATGTCATCTTCCTAATTAGACATTAAATCATGACCTGAATGATTGAATGGATGCCACATGGCATTGACTGTCAAATTTCTAAATCACTAGCATCTATGTCAACATTTCAAGAACTTAAATTTGAGGTTCATCTAAAATATCAAGGCTATCATAGGGATATCATGCTTTTCCCTTTAGATCAAAATACATAAATTTGTTGAAAGTATTTTGATTCTGGGTCCATTCCAAACAATTTAAGGGTTAAGATAGTGACTTTTATGATCAAGATTCATAATGGAAAAGTTAAAATCAATAAAATATTATATTTTTTAACAATCTTAGTTAGGCACCCTTATGTCAAAACATTTTTTATCATTGAGTGATTTATTGAAGCTTCTGGTTCCATGGATTATTTGGTCTCAAGGGTGTTATTAAAGCATTTTATTTCAATTTATTTCCTCTTTTATGGGCCTAAATTTAACTATGTTTTGATATAAATGTTTAATCATTTAATCTAATCGAATAAATATATTATCTCATTGATAAAAAAACCCTTTTCAATTATTAATTTTAATTGATTTTTCATCTTTTCTCTCAAATTTTGTGTTGGGCCCCAAATCGATCTAAGTATAGGATCCATGCTAATACAGTAATCATTGGGGCATGAGGAAATCACTGTTATGATGTTGCTTTGTCATCTTGTGGCACCAAATTGCAGGTGGATAACTAACCCCCTTCTATATCAATCATCATCAGGAAGTAGGCACATGGGATAGTCATGACTCTTTGTAAGTAGGGTAGTATAATTGGTAGAATGATTACACCCATGATAGCTTAATAACCAATGTGCTCCTTTCACCATGGCACTAAGATGCCCTAAAAAACTATAAAGTGGAGATAAATCCAATTAAAAAGAGAGGAGATTAGAGTAGCAAATCCCTGTAAGATGGATTTCATATGTTAGGTTTGAAATTAGATCTTAGATTATTAGATTGGGATACTATTGAGGCTCCCATTTATAATGCCCATGCTTTCTTATGAGCCTCTACGCCTCTAGCAACTTCAAGATGACCATTTTCCTAGTTACATTGATATCCATATACTATGTATTTTAACTCTATTTAATGATGAATTTATTTGTACAAGATTTACAATAGTTGTAAGGTTTAATGTTATATTGTGAGTGTTAATTCCCATTGAGTTTTTGATCTATCCTGTTCATGGTGTTCTTGTAACTCATGATGACATCAACACCCTATATATAAAATACTCTAAGTATAGGAAAGACCCCATGCCTCATGATGATACTTGTGCCAAATCATGAGCCAAAGCCAAAGTCTTTCATCTAAGTACCCCTTTTAACCCTCCAAGCACCTGAATGGTGTTAAGTTAAGAAAACTAAAGGCCTACACCCATGAAGCTCTAAAATTGAATCACATGGGCTTGTACCTAATAGATAGCTAGATCCTTGCTAGAAATCCTTGCACCCATGAATGTACTACTACCATTATACTAACCAAAGTCCCTAAAAGATAGAGTTGTACCATATCACAACTAGCCTAATATGGGCCCCAATCCTCTCTATTGTGCTTCAGGTGAGTGTACAAGGAATGCACCTTATGTGAAGTGATGCTAGCATGGTCAAGTGATAAATGTTGAGTACCATAGGATTAGTCAAGGATTGAATCACATTGTAATAAGTCTAGATCTAACTTGGATAACTAGATAAGTTCCTAACAAGGTTGATGGCTAAGACCCCTACTTTTTTACAACATTTTGGCTCCATTGTCAAGACATGTTGAATTTTGTTTCTACAATGGTGCACCAAAATAATGATTCAACTCTCCTTTGAAAATATTGAGTATTAGTTAGAATAAGTTGAAGATAGCTTTAAGCTAAGGCATCTAACTTATAAAGGATAGAAAATAAGGAAATGGGTCCAAACCCACCTATATGATGCCTTGTACAATGTTTTTTTATGAACTATCAGAGCAAGTGTATCGGTGGTTGGTTGCTTATGCAACACACATAAGTGTAAGATATGGATAGTACCTTAAATAGATGTAAGATCATATAGAAACTCTTGATAATTTAGACACCACTTGAACTAGAGTTTTAGACAAATGATGGTATGGGGCATTGAATAGATACATGCTTGAATTCATAGTATCAACATACTCCTGCCCCGAAGAAGAAAAATATTAGTTCTTATGTAAACCTAGAGATGCATTTATGAGAGAGTTTTTCAATAAACTAAATAAGTTCATGGTGGATTATGGATTTGAAACCACGAGAATGGAAGATAAAGTACTTTCACATATGAGCATCTCAATGGGGAAGAAGGGGATATGTAGGTAAGGTGTAATGGAAGGGGATGAGAAATTTGACACCCAAGAGGTTAAGAGGTAGGCTTATAACAATAGGAGGTAAAAGATGATGGAAGATCTAGAACCTAAAAGTGTTGTGAGGGATCATAGTGAGTAGGAAGGGCATGGGGAAGGATATTTTGAATGGTAGTATCACCCAAAAGAGGGAAACCTTGAAGCCATAAAATAATCTCATAGTTAATAGGTGAAGAATGCTTAGGGTCCCTACAAAATTTGAAAATAAGAGATGCACTAGATGCACCTATCCCATTTAGATTTGTGGCATGAGCTCATGCATTAGATCACTCATAGGAAGATAGAAGATTGATAACTAACCTTGTTATCAACCTAGACTTTGACCATTTTTTAGACTTAGACCATAATTTTGTGATTAAATAAGTTTTTCCTTACGAAGAGCTAAGTGAAGATAACTATAGACCTTGGGGCATTAGTTTGACCAAACAGAATGTGAGAACAACCATTAAAGTCCAACCAATGTCATCTATGCATCTTGTCCAACAACCCAGAGGAAGTGGCCCCATGCCACTAGTTGATAGTAAACCACCATCATATTCTATGATGCTAGTGGTAATGATGGGTATAGTGCTTGGCCCAGTGGTTAGAGGCATTAGAGGGCCAAAACTAGGAAAAGTGCTAGCGAGACAAGCACCTTAAATACTAGCTACTCCTGCACCCAAATTTATTATGAAATGTCCATGTGACTACCTAAGTATCGAGGCATGGATAATGTCATAGAGCATGTACTCAAGTGTGAAATATAATGGTGTGTTCAGGGTATAACCCAGTCTAAGTGAAAATTTACCCAATTCATGATAAATTTGATTGATCACACCCATAATTTGTATATGAAGTTTGATCTTAACTAGGTTATGGCTAATTTTGACACCCTAAAGGAAGCCTTCTTGAAAGAATTTAATATACCAAAGTTTTAGTAGTAGAGCATTGTCGTGCTCAAGGAGATTAACCAAGGATTATCAAAGAATGTGCACTTGTATGATGCTATGTTTAAGACTCTTCTTTCCAAAATCCCTTATGATATTCACCCTTCTTAACATGCATAATGGTTCATTAGGGGATTGCTAATACCATTCAAGAGGGTGTTATCTATGAGAACATTCATAAACCCTCGAGAAGTGTTTGAAGTTGAACTTAGAGCTGAGGTAGTTAGAAGTACCAACATAAGAATTATCCCTTTTAAAGAGGTGAAAATTACATCTATGGTCTCCCACCTACAAAATTTAATTGTTATCTCATCGTAAGATACTCAAATTAGATTATGATGCATCGATTGTGAGATAGAATGCAATAATAAGAATAATTTACCTCAAAGGAATGTGCATACATTACTTCTCAACTATGATGTTTTTCATGAGGTGCATGATGTTCACACCTTCCCTTTAATGTAATACACCATTCAAGTTCACACAACCACCTATTTATTGTTTGTTATGTGATGCCTATACTCATACTATGGTTGATTATCAAATAATCAAAGAGATGCATGAGAACACAGGGAGAGATGCACAATAGGAAATGGTAGTAGTAGGAGGGTAGGGAGCCTAATGAAATTGTGGATATGTCTAGTATAATATAGGCTATGAGATGTAAAGAGGTGCTTGAGGGTGAGGTGGTGGATGTAGTGGAGGAAGGTTCCTGCCATGATCATGTTATAAGTGTGGTTAAACCAAGAACTATTAGCATAATTTCCTTATGAATCTAATGTGTGGGTATTGTTAAGGAAAACACAAGGTCAAGGAATGCCTTGACTTATACAAAAAATTGTCCAAAGGTAGGCCTGACATAGACAAGGGTGTAGGGATGATTAGGTGTGAGCCTAAGGTGGAGAAATGGACTCCAAAGGCATGACCAATCTACATGAAGCCAATCAAATTACAGGCAACTACTTGAAGTGGACTCACCACTCAACTTCTAGCTATGCCAGTACTAGAGTTGCACCTATATAATAGTCATATGAAGTGCATAATGAAGTTTAAACCTAAATACATGCCTTATCCAGGCCCTACACATGAAAAGGATGTGTTATAATAGGCTATGATCATGATCCAAAACTTGTTAGGAGATATCTAACTGGAATGATACCTAGAGGCATAGGATTCCACTTCTCATAAGTAGCAGGAGGGTTTGAGGCTAAAGTGCAAGAATTAATAGTGATCTTACACCTCCTACAAATAGAATGGATGTTTTCCCTATTAAAGAATTTTCTTTTATAACATGCAGGGTAGCAATCAGTTTAAGTTGTCATGTTGTGCATGGAAAGGGAGTGAGAGGTTAGGCAAGTATAACCAATAACTCCTAGTGAATGCCACCATCGATGGATGGTCCATATGTGAGGTCCTTATTGACATAGGCATCGAGGTCAATATCCTAACCAAAAATGTATGGGAGAAGATGGGTATGCTAGTCTTGAGACCTTCCCCCCTATACTCTTATGGCTAACAAGAACTGAGTGAAATTGATCAGAATTCTAAAAGGTACCATTATAGATATTATAGGCATCAAACTTTATTCTAATTGTAGACACCAAAATTACATCCCACACATGTGTGTAACCCCCTCTATTGAAACCCCCCTAAACCTATTTTAATAATAATAATTAATCTCCCTAACCCATACTTTTACCCCTCACACATTTAGTTAATTTAAAATACTTAATTAAGTGGATTAAAAACTCCTATTGCCACCTTACTTGGCTACCTCACCCTATGATTGATTCTTCCCTGATGAGTCACCTCAAGACCTGGTCCCCTCATCCTAACTACCTAAGACTTATTCCCACTTCCAAACTAAATTCCTAAACAACTACTTCCTTCCTAACCTACTATTTTTATTTTTTTATAATGGGTATCACACTTAACACACACAAAAATAGAAAATAGGCCAAAAATAGAAAGGATTACCTATTATAGAGCCAGCGACATTGATCAACCCATGGTCAACGTCAGTGGGATACCTATTGACATTGGTGGGATCAATGATGTCAACAATATAAGACAAATTCCAACCTCTAGTTTAGGTCAATAGAAATTAAGAAAAACAATTCTTACTCTCATTCAAGCTCTTGACATTATATTTTTCAACATCTAGATTTACAATCACTCTACATAAGTCAATCACCATCAGCAACTGAGCTCTTGAGGACCAACATCATCCACTTTTCTCTCTATTTAAGAATTTAGGTTTGGACTCTTAGATAGAAAACATAAAATTGGCACTTATCATTCAATGACCACCATAGGTAAGTATATCACTGATACTGTAGGTCATTTAAATATTTATTCTTCTATTTTTTATATCTACCCTACATTTATTTACACAATTCTAACCGTACCCCCATGAGGGAGTTACAAATATTCTTTACTTGTTTTCCCTTACATACATACTAAACCTCTAACCAAACTTAACCAAGCCATAAACTTCTTGTCCTAACTCTCTCAACCTCTTTGACCTAATCCAAACCATTTCCTAGAACTGAAAAAGCTCTCTATAACTTCTCAGATAATTATTGCCCCTATCGATGTCAGCATCTTAATCAACATGGATCACCTCACTACCAATCTCGATAACCTAACCAACATTAGTCATACACCTACTGATGTTGGAGACTATCAATTTCCTAACCTCTTCAAAACCCTACCCAAAAAACTTCTAAAACACCAACAAAATAGCTCAATTGTACCCTATCATTCTCTACTGCAAACAAGTTATTTAAAATAGTAATTTTATCTCTCTTTTAATCTCTATTTATCTCTCTTTCAGTTAGTTATTATTATTTTGTCTCTCAAAAGTGGACTATCATCTCTAGGGAAGTTTCACACTTCCTAGAACAAGCATGTAGCTTGGTAGTCCACTCATTTATCTACTAACAAACATCTTATGGTAGTGTTTTCTTATCTATAGGTAGTCCTGCCCAACCAAAGAGGAGTGCTCAAAACATTTGGATATGGTGCACAAACCAAATCTAGGTTCATTATAATCACTTATCCCCATCCTTCTCTCTATTTTCCTTTAAATTCAAAATAAACAAAATTTAGTTAAACATTTCTGGCATGCTCGGTGGGACCCTAGAGTTTTCTTTGGGTTTATTTCTTGTTTTAAATATTCATATAGGTGCATTATAGTGAAATTTCATTTCTTGAACTTCCTTCTCTTTTCTCTTAAAAACAAAAAATTCAATATTGCATTTCTCTATTTAAAAGATAGTAAAATTGAAATTGTCTTTTTTTCCTCCTTGCCTATAAAAACAATTTGTCATTTTATTTTACAAACAAAAGAAATATCTTATTTTCTTCCTTTGGAATCGACATTAAGATAGTGAAATTCATATTCTATTCCTATTTCCTCTTTGTTTTCATTCCAATCTCAACATTTCAGATTTGGGTTTAAAACTTATTGTATTTCATAATTTGCTTATTGAATATTAACTCACCTAGGTAATTACAAGAATTTTTAATAAATCTTAGTACACCTATGTTACACAACAAAATCAAATTCACATAAAAAAGCATCAAAACTCACTTGAGAAAAGACCCATCAATATTTCATCACCTAGTGGATCACGTTACCTTACCTGACTATCCTATTTGGATTTCACCACCAAGGGGAGAACCCACTTTGGTCTCTAGTGGAGTATAATCTCTAGACAGAAGGTATATTTTGGCTAAGCATCCTAGCTCAGCTCTAGGTTCATGAAGTGCAGAGAGTAAGCTCCTATAACAAGCCATGTACCTAGTCTAATGCAGATTCCCTCTTGAGTACCAAAACAAACCTAAAACCAACTCTAGATTGATTTTTAGTACCTTCGATAACCAAATTCTCTTTTCACTATCTGATTAAGGCATAAGCCAACACGAGACTAAAATTAATCACTAGCACTTAATATTTGTTGGTTGCATATTCTTTTTCTCCTTTTCAATTTGCATTCTATACTTTTGAGTTGGTAAGGATGCTTTTCAATTGATTCACAAAATCAATACTTTTTTGAAATCTCAGTTTGTATAACCTATTATCTCAGGTTTTCTAAGTGTTATTCTCTCTTACACAGACCCCTTACATCCATTATTTTACCTATTTTTAGCCTCTAATTTCTTTAAACATCAAATTTTCTATTTCTATGATTTCATAGTGATTGACATCGATTATCATTACCAGTATTGATAGACTTTACCAACCGACATCGATTATTCCACTGACATCAGTGAATTTTTCCTATCGATATCAGTCATCCCTACCGATGCTGATGACTATGTATTTTTATTTTCTCAAAATATCAAACTAAATCAACCCATTTTCTTACACTTAAACCTGGTTTTTATTTATTCCATTTCAAATATAGAGTAGTAATACTATTTAAACCACCTCTTACATGGTATTGACACAAGCTCAAGCCAAAATTCTTGCCGATTATGCAAGCTGCCAACCACTTCCACCTTCCCCTCTTACTTTTGATTCTATCATGGAGAATACTTTAGATACAGAGCATACTCCTAGCCCTAACCAAATCCCCATTATGCCTGAAGGAGATCAATAGTTTGCTAAATTTCTTGATCATAATGTGATATCCATTCAACTTTACCTTTCTATGACCCAAACCCATAATTCTGTGGGTGACCCAATCTATGGTATACCAACCTATTTGATGGAGACAACCTTAGTTTTAGTTGCACCCATTATTTTTCCCATGGTTACCCAAACCACCACTTTGACAAGTAACCCAACTATAAATAATGACCAACATATGGCATATCCAACCACCCAATCTCACCTAAACATTAGAGTAACTTCCCTACTTTCATAACCACAACTGATTCAACCAAGTCACACCCCATTCTAGAATTTAGTGGTGCCTATTCCATCCACCCTCGCACTGATAATTACTCAAGTTATGACTCACCCTTCATCCATCCTAACCATTCCAATAATTAAATTTTCAGTAACAATAACCAAGGCATAGTTTCCAACCTAATGGGATAAGCTCCTTTTCTTCCCACACCTTAGCCTATGACTCATTATCCTTATGTTGCCTTGACACAACCTGAGAAAGCTATGCCATATGGTCCCTCTACTTCCTATCAGCTTCCCTATAACTAAGGAAGAATCCCCCAAATTAAACCCCCTCTAGACCTCATTAAGATGCTAATAGACAAGATGTCTAGTTTATAGACATCTATTTCTGGTTCAAAGAATGTACTATCTTATGATCAGATATAATGAATCAATCCACCCTTTTGTCCGTATTCGCCCTTATCCAAGCCAATGGGAACTCCCTAAATTTACTCATTTTTAGAGTAAGGAAGACCCACAACATCACTTGTCAGCATTTAGACATGCTTGTTATTTAATAAGACATGATGATGCATTACTACTTCACACTTTCCCTATGTTTCTTTCAAGTGTTACCTTGGATTGGTATAGCTCTATTCATTATCACTCTCTTTTCTCATTTATTCAACTTACACAAATATTCATAGACCATTTTTCTATTAACATTTATAATAAAGTTTATATAATAGACCTATATTCTATTAGATAATTTAATGATGAGTCTATTGCTGATTTTGTCACTCATTGGAGAAGGTTGATCAATCAACTCGCCTTTTCCTTACCTCAATCATAGCTTATTGATATTTTCTCAAGGGTATGTGCTAAGCACATCTCCTCCACACTTTAGGTATAAACTTTACACACATTTGATGAAGCTTTTACAATGGCACAAAAACTTGAGGTTCATGTTATTGATCAAGGTAAAGTCAAGTTACATAGTAAGAATCCCAATACTAAGACAAATGACTCCTCCTCCTCTAAAATCTCTCCCTCAAGCCAAAAGGCTAAAGGCTCCACTAACATGATGGTTGTTAAGTCAGCCTCTTCCACAACCACAAACCAATCAAATACTTTAAATTCTCAAAATCTAACCAAGAAATTCTAACAATAATATGAACAAAGACAATACACTCCCATTGGGAAATTATATACATCCATTTTGGAGAAACTATTGTAGCAAGATGTCATAAATCTTCCTTAGATTAAACCTCCTATATATTTCTATCCTTCCCATCCTATCCCAACCTAGTACAAGGAAGATTAGTTTTGTGGTTACCATCAAGTTAAAGGTTAGAACTCTAATAATTGCAAGATGCTCAATAACATTATTCAATATATGCTTGATAGAGTGAGCTTGTCATAGACAATCCTAACACACCTCCCAATAAAAGTATGGATGTGTTCAAGCACCCTTTTCCTAACCATTCACCAGACCAAAATATTTTTGAGTCCACAACTAACTTAGGAGATCATAATATCCATATGTTTAATATGGTCTTTCATTTATCTTCAATTCAACCATCCCATCAATAAGAGACATCTATTTCATTGACTCCTCCCACACATTCAGTGGCACTTATTTTTCCCATTCTTCCTCATCAATTAAAAGAGCCTATTGTACCCAATATGCTAACTTGAGAGGAAGAGCCTCCTTTGCCACTCCTTTTTCCACTGAAGGAGCCTGTATTCCTAATTCTATTTGCACTGATATTACCTATCCTCTTACGACTTGAAGACCACACTCCATTAGTTCTTCAACCACATGTTGAAGGGAACATCATTCCTACATTATACCCACTTGAGGAACCTTATTCCCCTACCACTCCTCCACCTATAGAGAGTTATACCCTACCCACTTTGACTTTACACTTAAAAGAGTTCATGTTATTTACTTCCATAATAGAGAGACCTATTTTGCCTACTCCAATTGCACCACTCTTACCCCTTATTTTACCTATGGAAGATCATACTTTACCCATGCCTCACCCACATGTTGAGGGACTCATAATACCTATGCTTTACCCTCTTAAGGAACCTACTTCTCCTACCTCCCCTCCACCCATGGTAAATCAAGTCCCTTCTCCCATCTTGGTTGAAGAAGACCCCGTTTAGGTTCTTTCTCATCTTTGGCTCAAAGTAGCAAAAACCAACAATTTCCCTCTTTCTCAAACACTACAACTTTCTAAAGATACAAATATAAGGCCTATATTAACATTATCAAAACCCTTCTTATGTTCAGTGAAAAGTCTAGAATTTCTTGACTCCGTGAAGCTTGACCATGCGACATTTTGGGACTGGCTTAAAACTCCATATCCAACACAATGAATGTTTACCTTTACTACCACTCCTCTTACTACACTTTACCCTAAGGTCTTTTACAAATCTAGAGTTTTTTCACCAAAAGCATCAGAAGTTTAGCCATTTATGTCGGACCCCTCACCCTCATAGAAATCCATTACATTAAAGCAGATCAGACCTTTAGATGTATGTCATGTTTCTAATTTAATTCATCTATAGGTGAAATTATATTTGACTCCTCAACCACAAGTTGGAGTTTATCACCTTAAAACATAGAGGAATATTAATCCTTCTAGACCTAGCTAATCCCTTCTTCAACCCTCAAATTTACCATCCATTTTGGGGTTGCATCCTTCTACTTTAGTTGGAATATCATCTAATAAATACAAACAAAAGGTTAAGCTACCTCCACTCCTATCTTTACCATCTGGTATGCCTCTCACATCTGATAATAAGAAAGTGATATCAAAACACGTAACTTCATTTTCACCAAAAAAGATACCACATAAAATTATTTTTCCAACACCAAAATAAAAGAAGGTGTTCACTCCTATTAGTATAATAAGAGTGAGCCAACTTGTAAGCTCCCAAATATTTTTCTTACATTAAGTATTGCAAGCTTTAGTAATAACTCTTCCTCCTATTAATACTTATAGTCCTCTTGGATTGAAACCATCTTGGTTTGATGATACACAAGTTTATTAATATCATCTTTCACCTAGACATGATACTGAGAATTGTAAAGCCCTCACTATGATTATTTAGCAACATTTTGATGTTGACACCCTTTTTGATGACACTATTGTTAACCTTCATATTATTTCACCTTTGGTATCTATAGTACCTCCTACTATTCAATCAAAAATCAAACCCAAATATCTCATTATAACCCCTTTACCACCTTCTTTGCCTAATTTTCAAATCAACACAATTAATGTGGCCACATGATCACAAAACCAAAAGGATAAAGTTAAGGAAAAGTTCACTACACCTTGGACCCATTCCTTCACCAAAGACACTCCACCTACTAACCCTAAGATTTCCATCTTGGATGCTCCTAAAAAAACATCTTCAGATGTTATTCAAAGCTCAATGGTGAAACAACTTCACCAAACTCCTATGAAGATGTCTTTGTATGAGTTAATCCAAAGCTCATCACAACATAATCAAGCTTTGACTAGTGATTTACAATTAATTAAAGTAAAATTAGATGATCCTAAACCTATTACAGCTTTGGTTGGCTCCCTTAACTTTGTCTCCCTAATTTCTTTCAATAATTCAAAAATTCCACTTCAACACCCTAAGGATCAAGATTCTTCTCTTTTTATTACTGCATATATTGATCAAACTCATATCTAGAGAGATATGATCGATGGGGGAGCTAGTATTAATATTATTTCCACCCATGCCTATAAACAAGTAGCCCTTTTTGACAATAGCATGTCTCAAACTAATGTAGTATTCTATTCTTTTAATGATACTATGGCTATTATGGTAGGCACTAGTATCTTACATATTCGTGTAGGTCACTGCACAATTCTTGAGCTCTTCTATGTTATGGAAAGATATTTCCAATATAAAATACTACATGGATGACCTTAGATACATGCTATGACATGTGTACCCTTGACTTTGCATTTTTGTGTCAAGTTTGAGCATGATGGATAAGTACATGTTATACCTGCTAACCCACCTCCATTTAAAACATGTAATATGACTTATAGCCCAAATGATGTTATCATCCCATTAAAAACATCATCTTCCTCACATGATGCTTCTGAAGCTTCCACAAGATCCACTCCTATGGTTACACAATACTGGAAACACAAATTCTTGACAAAAATCCCATGAAGGAGACCTTTCAACATTTTTCACTTGGTGAATATTGCTTGTTGATACTCGACATGTTCTATACTCCATAAGAATATGGAAGAATCCACATACACCTAAATTATGACCTTCATATTAGGATATTCATCCCTTATGCCCCCACTAATATTTTAACCAATTTCCCATATGGGGAAATTGATCAAGCTCCTACTATCAACAACCTATCTTCTTTACTACAACCATTCACCTGTGACTTCTCTTTCCTGAGTAACCCTAGAGTCACTCACACCTACCTATTTAAGTATGCCTAGAAAGGATTTGGTTTGGGCTATTATAAACAAGGTGTCCACACACCTATTGAATATCCTACTAGCAACACCATTGAAAATGCCAAAAAAAAGGCATGGGGTGGGATATAATGAACCAAATAAACTCCTTAAAATCTCCTATGAACCAATTTTTGAAGAACTAGTCTCTCCTTCTCCACCTTCTTTTCTACCATCACCCATCAAATCAAAGGTATCTATACCTCTTAATTTTTTCAATAAATGTCATCCATTTGAGACCTCTCACCTATCATCAGGGTAAGGAAATAAGGTCCCTTCCTCTCATTCATCCTGAAATAATTGATGAAGATTCTCCCACTATTAACACTATCCAATGCCAGGATGATGATGCAATTCTCACTTACATAGGTGCAAATGATTCTTATATCTAATGATTTCTCCCATTTAAAACCTAAGCTATGTTAAATGAATCAACCATTAACATCAACTTACCCTCTCATGATAACCCTCACATCCTTAAGATTGGCCAATCTTTAAATTCCTCTGAGCAAGCTAATTATGCCACATTTATTAATGATCATAGCAAAGCCTTCACTTGGTCTTATAATGACATGCCTTTTATTGACCCCTCTATCATCACTAATGAAATTATCACCAATTAAGATGTTAAACCTATTAAGTAGAAACTTTGCAAAATGCATCCTCATATCGATCTCCTTATTAAAGAGGAGATTCAATACCTCCTTTATACTAACTTTATCCAACCCATCGACTACCCATAATGGATTTACAATATTGTTCCTATCATGAAAGTGATTAGATGAATCTGTATTTTCATTGATTATCATGATTTAAACCTCACTTGTCTAAAAGATAATTTCTCATTGCCTAGTATTGACCAACTCATTGATCTAATGGCTGGCCATGAGATCCTATCACTTATGGATGGATTCTCTAGATATAATCAAATCCTGGTTTCTCTTGAGGATCAATATAAGACCACCTTTATTACCCCATGGGGAACTTTATATTATCAAGTCATGCCTTTTGGCCTGAAATTTTTTTGTGTAACTTACCAATGCACCATGACCTACATTTTCCATGATCTCCTACACAAAATTATGGAAGATTACATGGATGACTTACTCAGCAAGTCTAAACTTTTCCAAGAACACTTGACAATTCTCAAAACCATATTTACTCATCTTCTCTAATATAACGTTCGACTAAACCTAAAGAAATGTGTCTTTGGTGTTCTTTTTGGTAAACTCTTAGGTTTAATGATTTCTCTCCATGGTATCAAGGTTGATCCTACTAAGGTTAGAGAAATCCTAGAGATGCCTCCACCTATTAATATCAAAAAAATCTCTAGCTTATAAGGCAAACTTAAGTCAATTTGATGCTTCATTTTCTAGCTATCAGATCATTGCCAACCCTTTCATCATCTCCTCAAAAAGGATGTCTCCTTCCAATAGAATACAAACTATTAAGAATCATTTGATGCACTTAAATAATACCTCCTTTCCCCATCAATTCCAATTCCACATAAGGAAAATCATCCTTTTTACCTTTACATCTCTACAATAGACCATTTTCTAGGTGTTATGATTACACATCAAGATGACCAACATTAAGAGCAGAAGGTTTATTACATAAGATTCACACTTATTGATTATGAGAATTAATATACCCACACTGAAAAACTTTGCCTTGAATTGGTCTTTTCTACCTCTAAGCTTCAACATTATCTCCTAAATCAAAAAACCTATGTGGTTACCCATATTGATCCTCTCAAATACATGCATTCCAAACCATATCACAACTAATGTGTAGCTTAGTGGCTCATGATTCTTGTTTAATTTGACTTAGAGTATATTCAACAAAAGTCAATTAAAGGGAAAATAATCGTAGACTAGTTAGTTGTTACCCCTTTACCTAATAACCAACCTTCAAATCTTGAATTCCCTAATGAATCTATGAAACACTCTCCATCGATGACATATCCTATCAAATTATGATGTTCTTCAACGGATCTAAATGCCAACATGGTGGAGGTGTAAGGGTCATACTAATTCCTCTAGATGGTGAGCCTATGCCTTTGTCATTCAAATTAGATTTTGAATGCACTAACAATATGGCTGAATATGAGGCTTTGATTCTAGGACATCAAATAGCTTTCTTCTTAGGTATCAAATCCATAGTCATTTTTGGTGATTCTCAGCTAGTGGTTAATCAAGTTAATGGTTCCTACCTATGCAGAAACAAAATTCTACATTAGTATAAACATCATGTAGATACACTCTTGGGATCATTTGAATCTTATCTCTTGAAAATTATTCCTTGATCTACAAATAAGTTTGATGACATGATGGATTCACTTGCTTCACACATACCCTCTTCATCCTCCTCCTCAAGAATCTATGTCACTGTACATCGCTTAACATTACCCTTCTATGTCTCAGCTAACATCCTCTTTGTAGGAAATGTAACAACCTACCCACAAGACTTATTGTATAAACAACTCGCAAATTATATTTCCTTCTCTATTACCCCTCTTGATCTTTTTAATAATGGGAAAAGGGCCTTCATAAAATGTGCCGCTCATTACACTATACTAGGGGGACTTCTCTACATGTGAGGTTTTGATGGTCTTCTCCTTAGATGCCTAACTCATATTGAAACTCCCTTTGCTATTAAGGAAGTCCATGATGGGATTTATGGTGGGCATTTCAATGGTCACACGATTGCTAAATGTATTCTTTGACTTGGCTATTAATGGCCCACACTTCATCAGGACTGTGTTGACTACATCTAGTGTTATATCAAGTGTCAAAAACATGCTAACCTTCTTCATGTTCCCAATCATGCATTTCAAGTTTCCAAAGACTTTTCACCCTTCTCCTAATGGGGCTTAGATATAATCAGAGAGATTAACCCTTGTTCATCACTCAATCATCGATCTATCATTATTGCCACTGAATAATTCACCAAGTGGGTCGAGGTCATCCCTCTCATCTCCACTAAAGCTGATAAAATTATTGTCTTCATTAACCACCACATCATCTACCATTTTGGTATACCTCACAAGATTATAACAGATAATGGAAATTATTTAAAAAATAAGACTATTCAAGGTCTTTGTGATGCATTTGGAATGAAATTAAGATTCTCATCACCATACTATCCCCAAGATAATGGACAAACAAAAGCTTATAACAAAACTTTGACCAAAATTATCATGAGGTACTCAAAGATACGGGCAAAGATTGGCACACACCAATTCTTTTTTGCTTTATGGGCTTACCACACTAACATTAAAACCCCTACAGGTGCTATGTCTTTTTCTTTGGTATATGGGATGGAGATTGTTTTAACTCTTAAGGTCTAGATCCCTTCTCTTCACATTTACCTACATGACATACTTAATAACAATGACTTTCACTAAGAATGTTTGGTCCAACTTGAATTTCTTGATGAACACCATCTCATAGCCCTCAACCACCTCCAAGTCTATCAAGAGTGTATCAAACACACTTATACAAAACCCTCAAAGAGCAAGATTTCAATATAAGAGATCTCATCTTAAAGTAAAATCAACATGTGATGAACATGGAGAAAAGTAAATGGGGTAAATTTGCTCCTAATTGGCTTGGACCTTATATCATAACTCACAAGTATGGTTCAGGAACTTATCACTTGTATTATCTTGGAGGAAGTCCAGAACCAAAGCCTTTAAAATCCTTGCATCTATGACCATTCTTTTATTAAAACAACACCATTTTACTTCATGTTTAACTTAGGCTCATCCCTTGAGAATCCTCATTACATTCATTTCCCTTCCTCTTCACCTTTACTCCTATACACTTAGATAACTTACACAGTGGTATGGTTTTATCCTCATAGTGGAAAACTCCTAAGCTTCTATAGTCTTGTCCATGACTAAAATTTAAAAAAATGGGATATTTGAAAAAAATTCTAAAATATTAGGTCATATTTTTCAACGTAGATTGCTCCCTTGAAGGATAGTTATGTAACTTCCCTATGCTATTATCAATAGACTACTCCCTTGAAGGATAGCTATTTAAAGTTAAAAGAAATGCTTAGACCACCCCCTTGAAGGATGGTTAAGCCAAGATTTATTCTCGAAGGGAAAAACAAATTCAAAGGGGCTCTTCACCTCTTTGCACAACCTTAACCTATACAAAACCCTATTGTAGGCTTCCAATGTTGATCAGCTTACACACACAAAAAAAATTTAAGTCATGGACTTGCCTATACTAGCTCTCGAGTCACCCATAAAAGGGACATATCATTTCTACTTGGTAGGTTATGCTATCTAAACATTTCCTCTCATTCTCCTTTTTTCCCCCTCATACTCATTCAAGGGACCGTGAAGCTCACTTAACATGAGGTAAACATGATGCTTCTATAATAAATAGAATGGTTCAAAAATATAAAGCATGAAAGAGGCTCATTTTCCTAAGCTTATTTATGTTCTCAATTATGGTCTTTGCCAATACATGAGCATTCTGCCTTTTTATTTTTTTCCATTCACATGACATTTCAATATCTATATTAAAGATGTATAAACAATGTCATACTAACATTAACCTAACATAAACATCAACATAAAATAACCCATTTATTTTACACATACACCATCACAAATATGAAAAAATGCTAAAATAAATTAACCCACTCAATCTACTCATTATAAGCATACACCATCACAAATATTTAAAAATGCTAAGATGCAGATAACTAATCAACTATGCATGTACCATCACATAAATGGGAAGGCTAGTCTAACATCAAATAACATGGTCAACATATAAATTAACATAGAAATAAATAAAAATCATCTATATCAACATCATAAACATAAGCAATGTATCTCAAATAGACACATGGAAATAAATGAACATCTCATATATAAATATGTGATCAAATACATGTTTATCATCTACATCATCAACATATCATAAATCTCTCTTAAAATATACATCTCGCATCTTTGACTCATAGGCTGATATACATATAACATATATAAATACAAAACTAGCAAAATCTAAAACTTAGGGTCCTCAAGGTTCTCATTGAGGTCATGAGGATGTTGTATCATCACCACTCTTTATCCATCTACATTAACATGAACTAGAATCTTTCACACATGACATCAACCTCTCCTACTCTATCAACTCTAAATATCATTGTATCTATGGGAACTCTCTAATCACCCTCTCATAATAAGCAATATCATTTAGGGTAGTTGAATACCTTAACATCGATACGGTCTATGGAGGACCCATAACACCTAACGATGGCCCAACCTGTATTGGTCCCTTTAGTGGTGGTGGAGGAGGAGTGGCTTGGATTATTTCTACTCTCAAAATATCTCTTTATCATCATTGTAATCATATAAATCTATAAAACCATTATCTGGCCTTATAATACTACAACTTAACCCTATAGAGCCCCAATCTGACCCTACAACATCACCACCTACCCTTATAAGGCTAAAACCTTTGCTTGGGCTATTTCTCAAGACTACACCACTACATATCGAGCATGTACTATTGAATCTCATGCCTATAACACCATATCTCTCTCCCTAAGTAACCTTTATATGTCAATTGGTGGCTTCCTAACATCCACCATCAGATACAACCCTACCCACCAAGCTATGTAGGTAGTTATACACCCTGAGTCCCCAATACCTGGTCTTGATGGTATCTCCTCAAAATCCAACCCATCAATCTCCTTAGGTAATGGAAATGGTGCATGTATGTCATCCCTCCTGTATCAAGGGAAGGTAGGTGAAATATCCTATAAGAGCCCAAACTGTCTCCTGACCCATGCCATGGGTACCATCCCCAACTCACCAACTCATCTCCCTCTAACCCATAATGCACTCTACAACCTAATAAGCTACTCCACCTACCCTCTAAAGACTGGATACATTAGATATAGTCTTCACATGATATCTATATGGATTAGGCCCTTGATCATGTACCTATAGTAGGTGATGTCTCAGATGACACCATCCACTCGAGTTTATGCCATCCCATCTCTCCACCATCTGAATCTAACCCTAAATTTAGCTAGAATAGTGGTAGGTAAACCTATTGGCCATGTCACCACAATGTACTCATATTCCCAACAATGCAAAAGATGGATGACACATAAACTATATCACTGATGTATCCTCAAACCCCCTAGCTCTTTATATAACTATGCCTAAAATACTAGACCCCAGGTAAAAATGGTCCACTACTCTATCATCTGTGTAAGTATACCAGTCAAATCAATCAAAAATCTCCCTTTATCTTCATTGAGTAGGGCATAAACCATGATCCCAATCATCTTTAGGATGCTAAGATGATGTTACTCCTCATCAGCCATGTAGAGTGGCTCATATATAAAGCTCATAGAGTGGTAGGTCACCTCACTGAAATGTTCCCCATATAAATTGACCATATGTATATCATGCTCCTCTCTCAAGTATACAAAAAAATTCTCACCCTAGAGTGGTATTCATAGAATCTTGTAAACATCCTCTTATGTCACCATCAACTCTCTAGTCGGTAGATGGAAGGTGTTGGTGGTATAATCCCACCTCTCAATCAATGTGATCATCAGTGACACATCCTATGTCACACAAAAATTTCATTTCACTCCTCCCAAATTGATGGCTACCATATGATCCCACTCATCAGGAGTAACATCTCTCCTCATCCATTTCAACAACCTCAATAGATGGTCTCATAATGTTAGCTCCATCCTCACCTATATCCATCCATAAATGAATTAGGTCACATCCATTCAATTACTGATATCGACACATGTTATTGACATTGGCACCTTTCAAAACATGTTTTCCACCATAAAAACACCCAAATTTTCACATCTTTACCCATGCATTGGGGTAATTGGAGATCACATATATCTCCCCCAACCACAATAAAATGACATTGAAGATAACTCAAATCTTCACCCTCAATGATTGTGCTTGGAGATCATGAATATTTCCTCACTCATTGACCCTTTTACACTAGGTGTATATTACTTGTCCTGATTGTAGTTGGCTATTATGCACACACATGTATTTTACGTGTTGTGGATGGGAACCAAATCTATTCTATCACCTTCAACCCCTTTTTTGTTTCCTAGGGGCACTTTCAAGCTCAGATACTTAGGACACATTGACCATTAGAGCTATAACTTTGATTAATTTGACCTATCATCTATCACTTATAAGTTTCCCTTTGGTTATTTCAATCCAAGTCCTACTTAACATTGCCTATTCTTAACATTGTCAACTATAGCTCATTATATGCAATAATGTTCAATTCTCTAGCAGTCACCTAATTACCTTTCTATCAAATTGGTACCCAATTCTAGTTTTTCCTCCATCGATTCCCATTTTAAGGGGGTATACCTAATCCAATAATTGGAACATCTAACTCCTACTTTTGTCTTGCAACATGTTAGTACAAATTACAAGACAAAAAGGGGCAAATGTAGACACTAAAATTATGTCCCACACATGTGTGTAACCCCCAGTGTCAAAACCCCCTAAACCCATTTTAATTAATCTCCCTAACCCATAATTTTACCCCTCACACATTTAGTTAATTTAAAATAATTAATTAAGTTAATTCAAAACTCCTATTGCCACCTTACATGGCCACCTCACCCTATGACTAATTTTCCCCTGATGAGTCACCTCAACACCTAGTCCCCTCATCCTAACTACTTAAAACTTATTCCCACTTCCAAACTAAATTATTAAACAAATAATTCCTTCATAACCTCCTATTTTTACCATTTTATAATGCGTATCACACTTGGCATGCACAAAAATAGAAAATAGGCCAAAAGTAGAAAGGTCTACCTATTTTAGGGTCATTTATGTCAATCAACCCATGGCCGAAATTGATGGGATACCTACTGACATCGATGGGATCACCGATTTCAAAAATATAAGATAAATTATAACCTCTAGTTCATGTCAATATAAATTAATAAAATCAATTCTTACTCTCATTCAGGCTCTTGACATTTTATTTTTCAACATCTAGGCTTACAATCACTCTATGTAAGTCAATGACCATCAACAATTGAGCTCTTGAGGACCAAAAACATCCAATTATTCTCTCTATTTAGGAATTTAGGTTTGGACTCTCAAAAAAAACCATCAACATGACACTTATCATTTAATGACCACCACAGCTAAGTATATAACTGATACTATAGGTCATTTAAATATTTATTCTTATATTTTTTATATCTACTCTGCACTTCTTTATGCACTTTTGATCATACCCCTATGAGGGAGTTATAAATCTTCCTTGATTTTCCCCCCTTACATTCATACCAAACCTCTAACTAAACATAACCAATCCATAAACTCATTGTTCTAACTCTCTCAACCTCTCTGACCTGATCCAAACCATTTCCCAGACCTGAAAAAGATCTTTACAACTTCCTAGATATTTATTGCCCCTATTGACATTGGCATCCTAACTAACATCAATCACCTCAATACCGATCTCAAAATCCTAACCGACATTGGTTATACACCTACTGATGTCGATGACTATCAATTTCCTAACCTCTTCAAAACCCTACCTATACAACTTATAAAACACCAACAAAACACCTCACTTGTAGCCTATCATTCTCTGCTATGAATAGGTTATTAAAAATAGTAATTTTATCTCTCTTTTACTCTTTATTTATCTCTCTTTTATTTATTTATTATTATTTTATCTCTCAAAAGTGGACTGTCATCTCTAGGGAAGTTTCACACTTCTTAGAACAAGCACGTAGCTTGGCAGCCCACTCATTTATCTAATAACAAACATCTTGTGGTAGTGTTTTCTTATCTATAGGTATTCCTCCCCAGCCAAAGAGGAGTTCTCACAACATCTAGATATGGTGCACAAACCAATTCTAGGTTCATTCTAATCACTTATCCCCATCCTTCTCTCTATTTTCCCTTAACTTCAAAATAGACAAAATTTAGTGAAATACTGACTTCAAGGTAATCAAGTCAGATGAACAAGATAACTATTCAGTGCTTCTAGGAAGGCCATGGCGCTATGAAAATAATTTTGATATGCACTTCAATAAGTAATATATGGCCTTCAATAAATGTAAGGGAAGGGTATTTATTACCCTCTCGAGTGACCAAGGACCCCATATATGGAGAGCATTGATTTTGAGGATGAGATTGACCATATTTATAACATCATGATGTAGGGTGTTAAAAATTACAACTCCACTGATCAAGGATTTCTCTCTTAGGAATATGGTAAGTTAGGCTCAAACATCATCAATGTTATTTGTGATAAATGGGTCGAAGAGGCTTATGAGGCCACCGGCTAGAGATACCACCTTGTGTAGGCAAAGGTACCAAAGCCTGTGAGGACTAGCTAGGTCTAAATTGATTACACTCCAAAATGATGGGTCCCTTGAAATAAGAAGAAAGGAAAGAAGGTACTCCACCTAAACAAAGATAATCTTGTACTTCTCCCAAAATTTTAAGGAAACAACATAGTGGAAAAGTATGTCCATGATCTTGAATCATGCATCCCCAAATAAATAGATAGAATGGGTGTACTAATGTATACATTGATAAGTACTATTACTCATTGGTGGGTAGCATTAAATTATAACTTGTCAACTTGGTAAGATTTGAAGGTATCCATTTTCATTATATTTGAGATAATTAATGAGGACTTATATATATGAACATATTTTGGTGACTCTAATCCCATAGCACATGTGTGCCTATGTAATGAGACATTGACTAACTATGATGTGACTACTCCAATGAACTTATGGGTACATTCCTTCTATAAAAATCTAAATACATGGGCATGAGAATGGTATGTGGTCAATGAAACAACCAACTAGGATACCCTTAAGGAGAAGTTTTTGCACACATTCTCCTTTTCCTCACATAACTTGGGGTTGATTGAGCCACTATAAGTAATCTAGAGGGAAGTGTTCAAGGACACTACAATTCTTGAGTAGTTCTTGAAATACATATTCATGGAGAAAGGGATAGCACTCCTAAATTTTTCTAAGGAACAAATGATCAATATTGACTTGAGTGAAGAAGATGGAACTTGGAAGGAGTGTTGCTAGAAAACTATGACCTAAAAAATAAAGCTCGTATGCCAAATAGATAATAGCATTCTAAGTGTAGAAGACCTAACTCATCTCCACATAGAGATAATTTAAGGAAATTGATAAGTGAAATATTCATACCAAGAAAATAATTAACCATATCATGCACCAATAAAGACCATAAACATAGACATCAGTGTAGAAGAGAGCCAAAGATGGATACTATGGGGGGCTATTGGTCTAACGTAGAACTAGCACATATTGTGGATCTCCTAAAGGAATTTTAAGACTTGTTCCCCAAAAATTATCAAGATATAAAGGGCACCCACCCATCCCTTGGGAAAATTAACATAAAGCCAATTGACCATGCAAGACCAGTCAAGAAGTGTCCTTACAAGATAAATCCCAACCTTTGTGCCAAGGTTAAGATAGAGATTGATGTAATGTTGGCTACATGGGTCATTTACCCTATACAAGATTCTAAGTGGGTAATCCCAATGATGATAAAAATTAATAAGTATGGGTGAATTTTCATTTACATCAATTATATAATGCTAAACACCACCTACATTAGTGACCCCTTTGAAAATCCATTTATCGATGAAGTCCTAGATGACATTATAGGCTATGAAGTCTACACCTTTACTGATGGGTTCTCTAAATACCATCAAGTCCATTTTGAGGAGGAGGACAATCCCAAAGCAATGTTTGTGACTAAATAGGGTTATTTTTCTTATAATGTGATTCCCTTTTGACTCAAGAACATGCCAATCATGTTCTCCAAAGTGGTGATCACCATGTTAAAATACTTCATCCACAAGTTACTCTAGGTATATCTAGATGACTGGGTAGTGTATGGCCTCTTGAAATACCATTATGATAACCTACACCTAATTTTTGAGAGGTATAGGTAGCTTTATATATCCTTGAACTTAAAGAAGTGCATCTTGATGACACCATTTAGAACCCTGCTTGGGAACATCATTTGTAAATATGGTATGCTCATCGACCCTATGAATATTATGATAATAATTCATCTCCAAACTCCTTCCACATAGAAAGGAATTCATGCCTTTCTTAGCCACTATGGATATTATAAAAATTTCATAAGGAGCTATGTAAAAAAATTAGCACTGCTAGAAGAAATATTACACAAGGATGGTCTATTTTATTAGGGTTAAGTGCAAGAGGATGCCTTTGGGACCTTGAAGCTCAAATTGGATAGCATGCCTATTTTATAATTTCTTGATTAGATGACCCCATCCATGTTCATGTCATTGCATTTGGTTTTAAAATTGGCATAATTTTGGTGGAGCTTAGTGAAGGGAAAATGGATTAGCCCATCTCCTTCACTAGCAAAAAATTGATGAAGGTAGAGTAAAACTATACCACAACCAAGTGTGAGCTAATTTCCATGGTCTACACCCTAAAAAAATTTAGACAATACTTATTAGTGACCCCATTCATATTCTTCATAGACCATGAGGTGCTTAAGTACCTCATGAATAAGCCCATTATCCATGGGCATATTTATAGATGGATCATTTTCTTCTAAGAATTCTAGTTCTTAGTTGTTTTCAAGCCTAGAAAATAAAACTTGGGCCTAGACCATTTTTCTCATTTTGAATCCATCAATGAAGTAGTGCCTATCAAGGATGATATTCTAGGTGCATAGATTTATATAATCTAGTTCACCCCTAAGGACTTGGTGGAGATAACCACTTTTCTAACATCTATATCTGTATCCCAAACAATGACCACCAAAGAAAATAAATAGCTCATAGTTCAGGTTGCCCATTTTTAGCTCATTAGCGAGGAACTATACAAACTAAGATGAGATGAAATCCTATGATTATGTGTATTGGAAAACAAAAGGGACTCCATCTTACATGAGGTCCACAAGGGGGTAGCAGGAGGCCACTACATAGGAGACATAATGGTGAATGAGGTATTACAGTTAGGCTTGTGGTGGCCAAGTCTTTTTCAGGATGTGGTAGATTACACCAAGGCATCTAATGTATGACAACACATAAAGAATCCCAACCACTAGGATGAGATCCTTCTCATCCCCATTCTTATCCAGGCACCATTCAATAAATGGGCTATTGACTTTGTTGGACCAATTAATCCTATAGCATGATGTACATGCACATGTTACATTCTAATGGCCACTGACTATTTCACCAAGTGGGTCAAGGCCACACCAACCAAAAACTAAATAACCACCATAGCCACAAGGTTCATATGGGAGAACATCCTACTCCACTATGGGTGCCAACTCATCTTGACTAGAAACAGGGGCACACACTTCATTAATGAAATTATATAGATCCTATTGATATAGTACATGGTATTACACCATAAGATAATGCCTTACCACCCTAAAGTGAATGGCATAGCTAAGGTTTTTAAAAATATACTAGGGATGTGCCTCAAAAATATATGTGACATTGGTTGCAAATATTGGGATGATTAAGTGTTGGTAGTGTTATGGGCATATTGCATAACCTATAAGTGCCTAAATAAGGATACACCATTTCAACTAGTGTTTGGTGCTGAGGTGATTATTTCAATAGATTTATTGGTGCCATCATTGTGTATCACATGAATTAGTTTATTAGATGACCAAGAATCATTTAATGTAAGGATGGAAGGCTCATATAATTTAGATGACATGCATGCCCAAGCAAAGTGGAGTTAGTAGATAGAAAAGGTGTGCCAAAAGCTTTGACATGATAAGTATATCAAGTATAAAGTGCTAAATAAGGGGAAATTAGTTTTGATTTATGACTCCAAGTACCTCAAACATCCATGTAAGTTGCATATAAGGTGGATAGGTCGATATGTCATCCATAACATATTAGAGACTGGTGCATGCAAGTTACACACATTATTAGGTGAAATTATCCCTAGGCATTTCAATGGCAATCAATTGAAGTTATATTAGTAATAGGGTGGTGATTTTGCCATCCAACACTGACTTCTTGGTCATAATTTGATTTTATTGTGATGACCATAATAAATTTTATCATAAGCCAAATGATCCCCTTATATTTATGTTATTTTGTATTTTTCGATGTGATAAGTGAATAAGTGATACATTGAGGCCACTAGTAAAATTGTTCTAGCATTTTGATGCATAATTTCAACTAGATAATTAAAGCACATATGGTTTCCAAGTGCTTGAGGATAGACACCTAAGTAATGGGCATGTGAAGTGTGCTAAATTTGGACACAAGGTGCACCATATATTTGTGTGCAAGATTCAAGAAGTGAGGCAATGTTAGGCCTATAAAAGGGCTATTATGGTGCTTCCAAGCATAATACCAATTAGGTGAGTTGAGGGAGGCTGATTTCTAAGCACGTATGACCAGAAACCTAAGTTTTTGGGTACATGGAACTCACTAGACTTAGAGCATTTATGAACCAAGAGAGGTGCATAAGATACAAGTGCACATGAGATAAAGTAAAGATGCACAACATGGTTTTATGTAAGACATCAAATGAGAGTGCCATGTTGGAGGGTCAGTGTAAAAAATTTGTATGGGGTATGATAGGCCAAGAAAAGAAGTGAAAATCATAGTGAAATAGACTAAGACAAACAAGTGCACTTGAAATAAAAGTGAAGTAGGAAGAGGAAATGGGACCAAGGAGGCTGAATCATGAACATGTGAGAGATGACACATAGGTTTCCTTATTAAAGGTGAAATTCATACCAAATTAACAAAACATAGAATAAGATTATCAAGATAAGCTAGCATCCACTAAAAGCAAGATTGGAAATGACCATTTGAACTACACATCACTTCATCAAAAAGTTGTTAGAAGAATTTAACAAGGTGACATTGAAGACACAAAGATCTACATTAAATATGTAAATGATATTAGATTTTAATAGATTTTATAGGTTATAATAAATATCAAGGAATATAGGCACCATCACGCCATTAATCAATTGCACTTAAGGAGGTAGATGAGAATAGATGTATAAAATAGTGAAAAGTTTGCTGTCTCTAGTTACAAACCTTGTGATAAATTAAACTTAAAATAGGAAACCAGAGTGAAACTAGTAAACTAGAGAGTGAAGCAAGGAGACCTTGATACAGTGAGACTTTGAGTACCCATAAATGCCAAAAATGAATGGTTAAGTAAATAATTGAATTCCCTTCTCTATAAAATTAGAGTAGAGGAGCAAGGTCATGAATTGTGCATTAATCAGGTAGTAAAAAAATAAGAGTGAGATTGAGACCATTATTTATAGTATACAAATCTAAAGATCCGAACACATAATCATAGACCTCATGACTGTGAGAAACACCAATAAAAATTGAAGGATTAGGTAAGATAAATAGACCACACTTTAGCACTAGTTGATTCAAGGTGGGCAAAAAGTGGATGAGTTTGAAACTGTAGAAAGAAGCCAAGAAAATGTGAGTAGCATTGAAAGCCATTATCATAAAAATAGTAGCACTACTAGTAGAGGAGGTAAGAATCATTGAAGTTGATCTAGAGACACTTAAAAAGATGTCATAATTTTCTCAAAGAGGTCTTGATGGGAGAAAATTGGGTGACGTTCATGCACAAATGCTACCTAAAAGAGTATAACCACCATAGTTCAATAAATGCATAAGACCTAGCATAAGACTAGGTGGTAGACATAGGGGCAAAGACTATAGAAGGTGCATCAATATTAGATGTCTCAATCTAGGAAAAAATAGAAACCACTAGCGTGACTCAACTATAAGAGTTGCCAAGTTTCAATAAGCTAGAGGAATTTGTGTAGTTCCTTCTCTCAAGCATCCATAGGGATAAATTATACTTCATAAGGAGGTGCATGAAGCTACTTATAAGCCTTATTATCTAAATCATCAAAATCTTAGACTCTAGAATATACATTCACTAGATTATGGTGGATGATCCTGAGGTAAATGGGTTAGGAAGCTTCTCAGATATTATAAAAGAGGTTTTACATTCCAAATCAATGATATTAATTACCTAGGAATGAAGTCAGCTTTTTGCCTCATAAGCTCAAAACTCTATCCTAGTGATCGGTGGGTAGATATTATAAAGGCATACCTATGCATCACCTACTACATGGTATAGGGGGTAAAATTTAATATCACCAAGTTCATCTTAAAAGACATAATAAATAATGTTCTCAAATATTGTATTGTATGAGATACCTTTCAATGGGGATCCATGTTGATACTTATCATGATGGAGGAGATTAGTATGCCTGATGGTGATGAGGACAACTTGTGGGTATTTTTAGTACACAATGACTCCCTGACACTAAAATACCATAATTATACTTTCCCCCTTCCTTCACCCTAAAGTACAAAGCCTAAGTAATGGGATGGTGTGTATGGTATATTAAAGGATTTGGAGAGAAATGGTGAATTCCTAAGTATCTCCCCCATAACCTGATTAGAATAGTGACTTTCACCATTATGAAACACTTATACATGGTACAATTGGTGCTCATAGATGGTAATCACTCTGGTTGGATAAAAAAGCATTATGTATTTTAATCCAAGTACTTTAGAGATGCGTTGAGTAGAATATCTAATGCACATCATGTGGACATCCCAATAAAGGCCATGGATGTAAAAATTCATAGTTTTAGGCATCAATACATGCATTAGGAGTTAAATCAACCAAAGATGAGGAGGATGACTTAGATGAAATTGACATCTATCCTCTCAAAAGAGAATTCATCCATGGGAACATCCATAGGATTTTTTATGAGATGAATCCAAGGAGGAATGACATGTTCATGGATAAAGATGATGACTTCTCCCTTTGGTTTGGCAAAGAAGAAGAGTTATCACTAGTGGTATAGGGAAAATCCCCTTAAAATAAATGAGGATAAACCTTGGAGGAAATACAAGAGCACATACAATTGAATATCACCTACGATGATGAATCCACCCCCTCTATGCCTAATAAAAAGTGTGTGGTCTTCATGCTAGGGATCACTTCACCCAAGGTAAGGGAGAAGAAAAAGAAATACAAGGGGCTAGTGGAGATGCCCATGATAAACTTAGCATAGATGGAGGTGTAAGAGGCATGTGAGGAAGCAAAAGTGTAAAGGGTGCAAGAAGAGATGGAAGAGAAAGAAGATGGAGGGACAAAGGTATATATCATCTAAGAGGAAAAAATAGAGGAAGAGCCCAGTGCTATAGAAATTCATGAGGCTCTCCAAGGAAGTACTATTGTCATGTTTGGGGAAGCAAAAAATCCATTAAGCTCCATACCCATAGAACCTATGATGTATCCTTTACAAACTAAGGAGGAAAAGTGGTGTCAATAAATAGAAATTGACCTTAGTAAGGACCATATAGAGGCAGCTCTAAAGCTAGATAAAAAAAAGAGGCCCCAAGGATAAGGGCATGACATCAGAGGAAATTTAATAAGTAAAGGCCAAGGAGATAAGGGCCAAGGAGGAAAATACAACTATGATAGTAAAGAAGAGGAAGGTGGAGATAAAGAAGGACCAAAAGGAAAATGCCAAGAAAGAAAAGGAAGAAAATAGGGCTACCACAAGTACATAACCCCTAAGGGAAAACATGGTAGAGGTATTTAGCATGTTGACCATCATAGCAGCATAATTCACACTATAGGCATGTCCAAGTAGTGAAGGGGTGCTTGGAGATAAGGAAGGTGATAATAGTGCCTTAATAGAGTAAATAAAGGGTGAAATTGAGACCCATCAAACATGATAGGGTGAAGCTAGCACTGATCAAGAAGAAAACATGAATGAAGGGGACAAGTCTAAAGAACCCTTACATGAGAAAGAAGGATAAACCTCATAGGGTACCAAATAAAGTAATAGCATTGAATAATAAATAAAGATAGATCTCACCATCATTAAATAAGAGGGTGATAGGTCAATCTTATGAAATAAAGCACAAGAGGGGTTTAATGATGAGGATTATTATATGATGTAATACATTCCCTCCAAAATCACCATGACAAGGATGCACCAATAACTATCCTTTGTCTTTGATAGTTTCATGGAAGGTAATCCTAAGTGTGGATCAACTAGAGGAAGTGCATGACTCCATTCTCATCAACACCCATATAATGAATCTAATAAGGTCAACCAATACACTCATCCAAATGGCCTCTGAGGTAGCATGGAAGTATACCATTCATGATGTTAGGGCCTTAAGTTGGAAGAAGATCATGCTAGAGGTAGAGGAGGATATCAAAGCCATAAAATTCAAGTTTTATTAACTGGTCAAGCACATAGAAGAAGGTGGGCCATCCCTCTTGGATGACATCGACACTTTAAAAATTTTAGAGTTTGATAAGGTGTGTGTGCTAGTGGAGAAGATGCTCCCAAGATTGAAGGTAGAGTTAGTGCTAAAAGAAGAGGAGGACCCTTGCATCACCATAAAATAAGAGTTTGTTGCAAATATCAAAGAGGTGGAAGACCTATTCTCAAATCCTGAAGAGAGTGTAGAAGTGGTTGATACCATCTTTTATAACTTCTCTACCTAGGCAATAGTCATTGATGCATGCCTCAAAAATGCTAAAGGGGAGAAATATGCACTGATGGCATAATCCTACATAGTGATCAAGTCCAAGTTCATGAAAATAATGGCATAGGTCAATACTTTGAGAACCTAAATCAAGACCTAAGAGCAAGACCTGGAATAATTCTTTTGCACCTTGCAAATAAAGGCCAATGAATAAGGAGTGATCTTGGATAGAAGTGTAAAATAGGCAAAGGAAAGGATAGAGGAATTTAGGAAAGAGTTGGAGAAAATTGATGTGATCACCCTCAGTGCTACATCCATAGAAATAGATGGTGACACAGAATAAATCAAGCTTGCAATCCAAGGCTTTAAGGACTTTAGAATGGAACTAAAGGAGCATGCACTTGAGTTTTTCATGCCAAGCACACTAAAATGATAATATAAGGGAATACTAAAAATTTTGTATGGGGTAATGGTGGGCCCAAAATATGTCTAAGTATAGGATCCATGCCCACACAACAGACACTTTAGCATGAGGCAATCACTTGTTATGATTCATATTTTGTCATCTTGTGTCACCAGCTGCTAGGTGGCTAACTAACCCCCTTCTGGATCAATCATCATCAAGAAGTGGGCACATGGGATAATCAAAAATCATTATAAGTAGGGTAATGGATCTAGTGGAATGATCACACCTAGTGTCATCTCAGTAACTAGTGTGCTTTGTTCACTATGGCACTAAGATGCCCTAAAACACTATAAATAAAATCTAAATCTAGTTAGTGAGAAAGGAGATTCGATTAGACAAACCATATAGGATTGATTCTAGATGTTAGGTTTTCCATTATATCTTAGATTATTATCATGGGATGTCATTAAGGCTCCCCTTTGTAATGCCCAAGCTTGCTTGTGAGCCTCTCAGCCTTTAACAGCTTCAAGACAAGCATTTACTCAGTTACATTAATATCCATATACTATGTATTTGAACTCTACTTAATGATGAATGGATTTGTACAAGATTTAAAATAGTTGTAAGGTTTAATGTTATATTGTGAATGTTAAGTCCCAGTGAGTTTTTTATCTATTCTATTCATGATGTTCTTATAACTCATAATGACATCAACACCCTATATAAAAATGCTCTAAGTATAGGAAAGACCCTATGCCTCACAACGATACCTACACCAAATTATAAGCCCAAGCCTAAGTCCTTCATCTAAGTACCCCTTTGAACCCTCCAAGTGCTTGAATGTTTCTAAGTTAAGGAAACCAAAGGCTTGTACCCATGAAGCTCTCAAACTACATCACATAGGTTTGTGTTTAAAAGATAACCAAATCCTCCCCAAAAAGCCATGCACCCATGAATGTACTAACAACATTATACTAACCAAAGTCCCTAAAGGATAAAGCTACACCATAACATAACTAGCCCAACATGGGCCCTGGTCCTTTCTCCATTATGATTTGGGTGAGTGCATAAGGCATGTGCCTTATGTGAATTGATGCCAATGTGTTCAAGTTATAAATGTTGAGCTCCATAAGATTATTCAAGGCTTACACCACATTGTAACAAGTCTAGATATGACTTAGAAATCTAGATAAGCACCTAACAAGGCTGATGACTAATACCCCTAATTTTATATAACACTTTCCCTTAGTCACTTTTCGGTTAAAACTAAGAATTTGAAGTCTAATGGCTAGTTTAAGTGTTCAAAAGTTAAAAAATAGTCATCTGTTTGTAGGTCTAGATTCAAACAAGAAATTTCACTTGTCATAATCTTAGATTTCTACCTCTTTGAAACA
The DNA here is from genome assembly GCA_037957365.1 of Torreya grandis. NCBI lineage: Eukaryota > Viridiplantae > Streptophyta > Pinopsida > Cupressales > Taxaceae > Torreya > Torreya grandis. The sequence goes on from JARHVA010000320.1 coordinate 5,805,672, forward strand.
CTTTAGACATGGATCTGGTACATTTGACCCTTCAGGTGCCTTGGATCATTCCACATGGAATGATTTCACTTCTTAAGGCCCTCAGGTTGATCAGGGCAAAGCAGGGAAAAATCAAATATTTTGAGTAAATGGGATGATGCCATATGGCATCATCCCACTTCTCCATGCCTAGGTTCAAATAGTAAGTAGTAAAATGTGGCCAAGATTAGAAGATTCCCTAATATTATGCCATGTGTCATGATCTTAGGGATCTAGGGTAGTTATAGAATGGAATAATGACTGAGGACCTATAGAGCTCTGATTGAGTAGGATCTTTACACTTGTCAAGATATTGTTGCTTCATGACTAAATAAAAGTCAAGGAAATTAGGATCATCATCAAGCTATTAATTTATGATAAATTAACATGTAACAAGATCCCTACATATCAAGGACACACTGGCTCTCCCAAAGTGGTGATAAATGGACACATAGAGTGACATTTATAATTATGAATAGACTTGGAAGCTAAATTAACATATGTTTTTCATTTGTACCTTGTCAAAATATAGGAATTATATTTTCAATCCAATCATATTTTTATATTTATTGAATATCTTGTCTTTTAGTTCCAAAAGGATCATGGAAAAATATTCCAAGCTGAATCAGATACTAGGTTAAGTTAGTGAATGGTGTGCATAATAGGATAAAATAAGTTAATATCATAAAAGGATAAAGAATGGTTAGGTAAAATCAATTAAAAATATGAATATTCATAGTTGGAGTATGAAAACTTATACCCCCTACATTTAATACAATAGTAATCCATTAGGAGGAGTGGAATTCAACTTGAAACTATGTTAGTTGAAATGATACATTAGTCTAATATTGTCATGTTAATAATATTTATGGAAAAAGGGTCCATTCATAAATAGAGTTACTATCTTGAAGATTAAAAATCATTAAATTGGTGCCTTAGTTGTTGCCAATTAGTTGATTCTTGTAATCACTTGTTAGGTGGGATAGAATGTTGAAACCTATATAAGGTTAGCCATGAGACTAAGTTAAGGGTTTGTTGATTAGTGTTATAATAGAGTAGAAGATAAAAAATTTATCTATAATATCTTTATTTCTAGTTTAGCTTTTATTCTAATAAGAGCTGAGGTTGTATGAAGACTTTTTATGTAACTTGTAGGAACATTGATGAATCATGAATTTGTTTTTCATGATTTATATCATATATGAAAGCTTTGTGAATGATATTCCTTGTCTTTATATGTTTATGGTGGTTTTTATTCCCTCTTATAAACAAATACTTGATCCTCATACTTTTACACCATCTTTGCCTTTTGGTTGTCTTATGTTGGTCGAACAAAGATTAATTTCTCAAGAGATTTGTCTATTTAGTAGAGGCAAAATTGTCTTAATTAAAAAGCAATCTCATTTTTATTTTCTCCCTACCCTTTCTCCCTTTTTCTTTTTTTATATCTCTATTATATTAACTTTAGGGTAGCCTAAATTATAGTTAGTTGTTCAAGATTTATCTAGAGCACATGTTCATCCTTTCACTTATTTTATTTTATGCATTGTTGAAATCAATAGACTAGAAAACAGTTCTAATCAGAAGTGATTTTATTGATAAATATTAATGAGTTGGTTCTTTTTGACATAATAAATTAAAAAAATCATGTATAAGTCTTAAATTAGTACTCCAAATAGGCCCCTTGTATGGAACAACTTACATCAGCCAACTAAGGTATTTGGTACACCATGACCTATTAGATAATGACCTTGGGGAAGTTATTGCTTAGCCTATTTCCTTTTAAGAGAGGTGGAAGGGAAGGAGGGGGGATCCTCACTAGTTGATCCTCCCCTCTTCCTCTTTTTCCCTAGATTTTTTTTGGTTGTGCCAAATAGACCACCAAAAATTATGCCATAAAAAATTACCAAGAAAAATTTACAAAAAAAAAAATCCTAAAGACAATGTTCATGAATCTTATAAAAGTAGATGGTGAATTTGTGAGACCAAAATGTCTTACCAAAAATCATAATGGCCTTCATGAGTTATAAAATTTAACTTATGGATATCTTTATCTGTGATCCAAATTTGATGATAACTAGATCAAATATCTAGTTTTGTAAAGTGTGCATCACCATGTAACTCATCTATAAGATCATCATTTACCATAATAGGTAACTTATCTTTGATGGTGTACTTATTTATTTCTTTTCAGTGTAGGCACATCCTCCAAGTATCATCATTGTTATTCACCATGGATATAAGGTATGAATATGTGATTTGGATATGTATGATAATACCCACCTTAAACATCTCCTATACCATATTTTTAATATTAATCTTCTATACATATGGTTACTTGTATGGTCAAATGTTTGGTGATTAAATATTTGGGGAAATAGAATGGCATGATCACATTCCCTTGTTGGTTTTAATCCTTTTGGTATTTATCCAAGAAGAGTTAAGTGGTTATCTAAACTATTTTATAGAGAGGGAATTGTAGACATCTTTTTTGGGTATATTATAAAGGAAAAAAATATGCTATAAATTAGCCTTCCCTTTTTTGAGAATCTTATGTATTTGATGAGAACTAACCAAAAGTGCATGTTTTTAACTTTGTCAAAATATTTGAAATGTCTTACCTTTATAATGAAACCACATGGAAAGCTCTTGTAAATTCATCTCTATCATGCCCAAGGTTGTGATCCATTTGAATCCTAAAATGATGCCTTTCTCACCCATACATATACCAAACATAGGAGAGGATATCTTATGGTCTCCTATAGAAATTTTAATACTAAGTAATTTTCTTAAACAATTGACTATGACACCATCTAAAATATTGAATTGAAAATTTGGAGACATCTAAATAAAAAAATTCAAACATGCAACCAACCTATTGTTGATAAATTTATATGTACTCCCAGATTCAATCAACATTGTTATCTTTTATTTCTTGAGGAAAACCATGACCCTGAGGGTTTTTAAACTGATAATACATGAAAATTTATGGCATGATATATTTTGATGGGTGTATTTTAATTCCTTCTCTGGATCATCACCCTCATTTGCTAATTCCTCATCCTCTTCTTCTTCATTTCTATATTCAATTGTAAAAAAATTTCTTCTAAACACATTTATGTCCTATATTTTATTTGTTGTCATAGTTAAAACTTAACCGTTTGTAGCTTTTCTATTAAATTTGTTGAGGATTCAATATGGTAGGCTAATGGAATTTTTATGCTAGAATAATGTGATTTATACTAATATTGAGTATCTTTCCTTTGCCTTATGTTTTAATACCATGGAATCTCATACCAAATTTAGATTAAACATGTGAACATTGAGCTAGAAAATATCCTTGATCCCACCTAATAATAGGATATTTAGGTTACATTATGTGATTTTATCCATGTGTAAGGAAAAATTCTTAAATTATTTAATATTATCCTTTATAATCCATTTTTATTGTATCATTTCTAATTGGTTGAAGTAGCTATCCATTACATTATTATAGTAGTGCATTTATAGCTCATCCATGAACACTAACCAAGTTACCATAAGGCCCTTATTTTTTATTTTGAGAGCATAACCATCTATACCAAAGGAAATACTCTGGATCTAAACACAAAGATGATGTGACCATATTTTATGCACATGGGGTCTAATGTAAGTAAAATATTTTTTCCATTTGATTCATTAAGGTGACTAAATCCTTACCATTAAACTTGTGTGCTTAACATTTTGGTATAATTATCCATGAACCTAAATTTTAAATAGGATTGTTGTGGCTAGGAGAATATAAATGGTCAAATGGAGAGTTATCAAATGGTGGCATGTGTATATTATTCAAGGACATCAAAAGATTTTATGTCATCATAATACGACTAGTAAAAAAAACTTTCATTAAGTTCATTTCACTTTTGAGCCCATATAGATATTTATTTTAGCCATGATTTGAACATCGACATGTATATAGTTAACCAAATCAGAAACCCCCAAGTTAGAAGTTTTGGAATCCATTTATTCCTTGCTTGGTTTTTTTCCTAGGAGTGGCTTGCCCTTTTCCATGACGTCTAATGTTCATATTGTACATGTATGAAATCTAGGGTTTGGGGTTCTATAAGTTTTGGTTAAGGTGCATGGTTTATGGTTTAAGGTATGACTAATATATACCACATATTTATAAAGTATGATCATCTAGTCAACATGAATTTAATGATTGTTATTTTATATAAGGGTGAAACAAAATCAATAAAAAATTGAAAAAAATATTGTACTAACCAAAAAAAATCCTTCCAGATTTCAAGTTATGTTTTTTTTAATCCTTTAGTTTATAAAAAAATCACTACGCTAAATTTTAATATTTATGCCATAAACTTTTTCCCAAATCAAAGCTCTAATACCAATTTTAATGAAATTACTAGATATATCACATTAATATAAATATCAGGGGCAAATCAAAAATAATATATCACAATAATAAGATAATATCCCTACTAATAGTTGATAATAAATTAAAATATTTGATGAATAATACTAAGCAAATTTGAGGGATATACCTCCATAACCATAAGATAAGAAAATAATTGGTAATATGATCCTCAAGTACTAACCACTATCTCCTATCTCATATATATATATATATATATATATATATATATATGTTGTATAAACCATTGTTACTTTATAGGTTGACCTTAGTAACAATATGAGAATTAAAAAAATGTGACAAGATATGTAAAACATTATGTAAGCCACATGCGAGTGATGTAATACCCTTCTCATGTTCTTTCATGTCATCTCATTGGCATGTCATCATGTGGATGATCGGTGTGTCAAAAGTGTCATTGTGCTCAATGTGTGAGTGGGATATATTATGGTTAGTGGTTAGTCTTATTTTAGTTACCATTTTGTGTTTGCCTGGAATCAAGTTCTTTATGACTCATGTAGGACCACCTTGGGATGTGTGTGTTTAATGCTTACAATAATTTATATTATCACTTTTTATGTTGATTATGTCTCATAAGGGTTGTTGTGTTGATGAGTCACTCTTGTTAGGGTATTTATTGGATTGGATTTTTGTTAGATCAAATAGATTGCTAGGACTCATCAAGTGGTAATGTTATGTTAAGTTAGACCTGATTGTTTGACTTGTATCCTCTAGGTATGTTGACAACAAATCTAGTTGTAAGCAAAAATAATAACACTATTATTATTTACAACTGAGCCCATATAATATTTATTAATGGACATAAGTTTGGTTATATATATATATATATATATATATATATATATATATATATATATATATATATATATATATATATATATATATATATATATCTGTGTGTGTGTGTGTGTGTACATTAAAATGGTATTTCATAAATAAATAGATTTAATAAATAAATATGCTTAATTATTCAAAATTTGAAATAAATAAATAATTTATTTTGGATAATGTCATTCCAATTTATGTACATATTAAAATATGCATTTGGGTAATTATATTCATATGACCATATTTATATGGATATATTGGGATAAGTTAAAACATCACTGGTTTCATATTAAATTCAATTCCTTCTGTTTAATAATTAATCTAGTCAAGTAAAAATGAAATAATAACAAACCCATTTATGAATAATAATAATAATAATAATAATAATAATAATAATGAAACCCTAATTCTTTTATGGTAAAATAATACATTTCTTTCATTTAAAATTCAGCCAAAAAGAAGAGAGGTTCATTTTGGAAGATTTCCCAAGGGAGAAGACCAGGTGGAGGGAGAAAGAAGAAGATGAGATGGGGGAGCAAAGAATGAAGCAAGGAGTGTCAAGGAATAATAGGTAAGGGATTTCTTTCTTCCTAAATCTTTGATTTTTTTTCTCATATTAATAAACAATATGATATTGAATGGAAATTTAAAAAATGTGTTCTTAAAAGTTGGTTGTTTTGTATATTCAAACCATACTTATCTTAAAAAGCCTCCTATTTTCCCTCTAGATCTAGATTAATAAATCTTTATTTTTTATAAAAATATGTATACGTATAAAAATATATATATATAATTTGATTCTTGTTTTATTCTATTGATTGTTTATATATTAAAAAAAAGCATATATATAAGTTTTAGTGATTTGTTTTAAAAAAATAAAAATATAAAAATATAAAATATAAAAAATATATAAAATTAAAAGGGTACCAATTTTTTTTTTGGAATTTTATTTATTTTAAAAATAAAAATAAATATATTTTGACTTATGGGGGAGGTATCTAAGCCATCCCAAGCACCTTCCATAATAGGGAGGGGAGGGGGGCCACTAGCTGATAGGCATGGTTCATGGCCATGGTCACAACCAAGGTCTTAGGCCCTAGCCACTGGCTATGGGTCATCAATGGCTAAGGGCTTAGTAAACACACACACACACACACACACACACACACACACACACACACACACACACACACACACACACACACACACACACACACACACACACACACACACACACACACATGTGAATAAATAACATGAAAAGTAAGGATCCATAAACATAAATCATTAAATATGATTAAATATTATTAAGCAAGGTTTGTTGCTCCAAAATTCCTAGCACTATGTCTAAGTGTTGAAGATGTTCCTCCCATGTTTTGTTAGAGGCTAGAATGTCATCAAAGAATACCAACACAAACTTCCTCAAATGTTACCTGAAAACATTGTTCATAAAATATTTGAAAGTGGCTGGAGCATTAGTTAATCCAAAGGGCATGACTAAAAATTCAAAATGCCCATAATGGCATCTAGAAGCTATTTTTTAAACATCTTCCATTTCCAAATTTAAGGGTAATATGTTGGACCTTGTTGATATTACTTCCCAAGTTATTATTTAATCTATATTAGAGTATGTTGTTATAGGAAATACATAATTATTCACATATTATTTATTTTACATGGGGTATATTTGAATTTTTAATTTATCCATCAAAATTTTCCAATTTGACTTCTTGATTTATAATTGGGTTGAATACCACATTGGTAAAAAAAATTAGACAAGGGTGGTTTATAAGGCTTTACATGCTCATCCAAAGCACAATTATTTAGTGGATTCCTCTAGAAAAGAAGACAGTGGAGTCCAAATGATTGGAACTAGTGAAGGTGAAATCAATCATACCAAAAAAACTAAAGGAAATCCCACCCAAAAACTTACAATTAGGATATTTAATGCAACTTTAATAAATGTTGAGAATTTGACTAATATATATCTTCTAATGAATGAATACAATTGGGAGCTCCTTACAATTACCCTTATATATATTTACTTCTAATTATATTCATGACTATATGACCTTGGTTAGGTCATCATTTCCTTTCTTAAACTAAAATATTTGAATTCAAATGGCCACAATTAAACCTCAGACATTATGCTATCATCTCATGTCTTTATTGATTAGATTAATCATGCACCATTTATCTTATTGTAAAAATCTTAGTAATCAATATAATTGGTAGTAATAAGGAGCTCGATAATGAATATAGTTGGTTAGGTCATATGACCTTGATAATCCTCTACATTACCCCTTGTCAGATCTTCATGAATGATTCTATATACCCTTCTAATGGTCTAAAATTCCTCCTTTAGCTCTTTGATGTTCTATCTCATTTAATTCAACACACTCTTTCTCACACTCTAGATAATTAAGCCTATTAGGACTTATTCTTATACTAGGCTCTTGATCATACACCTCTAATTTAAGCAATGTTTCTATGTACCCTTGTAATGATCTGAAATTCCTCTTTCAGCTCTTTGATGTTCTATCTCATTCGATTCAACATACACACTCTCATGCTCTAAACAATTAGTCCTATTAGGCATTATTCTTATACTAGGCAAAAAAATGTATAAGAGGGCTAAAGGAAATAATGACTAATGACATATATATTTACTCCCAATTATATTCATTATCGATTTCCTTATAATAAGATCGATGGTGCATGATTAATCTAAGTAAAGAGGACACAAGATGATAACCTAATGAATGAGGTTTAACTGTCACCGTTTGAATTCAAATATTCAAATTTAACAAAGGAAAGACTAGTGTATGGTTTTTGGGCCATATCTTTTGATACAATTAGACTTTAGTCATGGTGTAAAAAGCAAATTTGTAGAGGACTCCAAGGAACATCTAGATAAATTATAACCTAACCAATTATATGTTTAAACCCTTCATACATATGTATTTGTTATTATCTTTATTGGTAATTGATTTTACTTCTTCGAAGCCTCTAGACAAAATGTTAGTCCTTTGAAAGAGAGTAACTTTATTCTCTTTCCTCCATGAACTTCAATAATCATCATGGAGTCACATCGTTAACGACCAAGATCCTTACAATAAGATCAATGGTGTATGATTAATCTAAGAAATGAGGAAATGAGATGATATCATAATGTATGAGGTTTAACTATGACTGTTTGAATTCAAATATATGAATTTAACAAAGGAAAGACCAATTATGGTTTTTGGGACATATCTTTTGATACAAGTAGAATTAGAGGTATGTGTTTATGAGTTTAACCATTTGAATGCATATTTTGTGTTCAAATACAACTTAGACTAATACATTTTTGTGTGTTTAAATACATATTTACTCCCAATTATATTAATTACTCTATTTTTATGGAGAATTCTAAGAGTGTTCCAAGGTGTTCAAAGGGTAATATGTGCTAATGAAGGCCTAATTGAATTAGGTCTCCTTAAGGCCTAAGAGGGGTTTTATTCCTATATACTATGACTAACCTATTGTAATGTTTGGTTCATGTTTTTTGAATATACTAAGGTCCATTGTATTGAAAAATTAAGTGGTCAAGTGTGTATGGTTGACCAAGAGGTGTATGATCAAAAGCCTAATTATCTAGAGCGTGAGAGAGTGTGTGTTGAATCAAATGAGATAGAACATCAAAGAGCTGAAGGAGGAATTTTAGACAATTATAATGGTACATAGAAACATTCATGAATATCTAAAAAGGGTAATGTAGATGATTATCAAGGTCATATAACCTAACCAAGTCAAGAAGAGGGATAATTGAGCAAAGAAATGTATATTAACATTACCAAAATTCAAATCTCCATCTTTTGATATAGGAAAAATATTTAAATTCAAGGTAATATGACCAAACCAACTCAAGAAGAGGGCTAATTGAGTGAATAAATTAATTGAATTTCTTTACTCAATAATTTATAAATAAATAAATAAATTCAAATATTTATTAACATTACAAAAATTAAAATCTTCATCTTTTAATACAAGCAGAATATTTAAATTCAAGGTCATATGACCTAACCAAGTCAAGAATACGGTGGTACACCAAATTAATTGACACTCACATAAGCTTGAAATAAACACTAATTCAACATAAGACAATCCTTACTCACACAATCTCACAACCTAGCTAATTTGCATAAGTAATTCTTAAATTATACTCACTAAGTAATACATAAAGAAAAGAGGAGTTATAAAACTCACACCAAGCATACATTAATGGCCTAAATTGTGAATATAGGTATTATATTATCTAATGATTTCCTTAACTAAGTAGTGCGACCCTTTTAGATTTTGCATGAATATGATTTACAGATGTAGTGTGAGAAATTATTCAATTGGATCTATATATAAACAAATCAAGTTCTCATTCAAAAGGGACTTGGAACTTATGTGATAGATATATATAAAATATTAAACATTAATTAAATCTATCTTATTCTTCTCAAATTTTGAATCATCACTAAGATAAGTCAAAATCCAAGTCTAAATCACTTCATTTCTATTATATAAATATCTTATGAGAAGGGTTTATAGTTCCTATAAATATGTATGTGTGTTGGGGAATATATTTATATAAATGAGGACTTACTTTATTTTATATAATTAAATAAAAGAGGTAAAATAAATGAATAAGTCAATATAAGACTATGATATATGTATTTTTCTAGAAATTGAAAACATAATTTTATGTGTATTTTATAATATATCATATAATTTAAGAATATATAGATACATTTATTATATATATAATTTGAAAATTATTTAAGCATGAATATATTATTATGGACATAAATAAGTTATACATGTGATATTTGGATGTCAAGATAAGGCATAACAACATAAGCTATAGATGTGAGTTCTTGTGAATAGAACAAAATTTATCCTATCCGTAATTGAATATAGGATAGTGGATTATTGTTTACTTTTTACTTGAGAAAAACTAACGTGAATAAACCCTATTTGAGAGTTAATTTTTCTTGGATAACACATTCAATTTGACATAATAAATTATGTTGAATAAGATTTTTATTATTGTAGTATATGGGTGGAAAATTGCCCCCATAATGTTGATTACTTCTAATATGAACTAGGCAGAGTTGGTATACTCTTTGATGTTATTTACAAGGTTTGTGTGTATCACTTTTGATCATTGTCTATATATTTTTTATTTTGACATTGTAAATTGAAATTCAGATTTGAGAATTGGTTCCTCTTTGAGGTCTAATATATATATATATATATATATATATATATATATATATATATATATATATATATATATATATATATATATATATATACACTAGATCAGTGCTTAAATATCAAATGATGTTGTGATTATAGAATACATAGTATTATTCCCTTGATGAGAATCAATTATTTTAAAAAGTATAATGGTATTTTTTTGTTGCTTACATATATTAAGGTTATAATTTTGTAATGATGGGTGTTGAGCTTGGTTACCAATAACCCTAGTGTCATTTTGATATTGAAGTGTAATGTTTATTCCAATAGTTGGGTTGATTTTCAATTTTTCATATGTAAGTCTAATTTAGGTTTTAATTTAATTTTTAATATTTTTAGTAATTTTTAAAAAGAGGTAATTATTATGGAGAATACACTTACTCATCTTTTAGTTGAACCCATTCTATTTGACTATTTTCATAGTGAAGGTTGGCAAGATTCTAGAGATAGATAAAGTATAATGATATAATATTTTTATGTTGAAATTAGTAACATATTGTATGTTATTTGATTTAACTCTGACTAGATGATTATATGTTGTTACTCAAATGAGAAACTTATAAATATTTGTTCTTAGAGATTGTCTTTAACCTGAGTTGACTATCTTTAAAAGATCCTTGTTGGAGCTTATGTACTTGATGGTTACAATGGTTATTGTATTATTTAAATATATCAATGTATAATAATGTTCATTAATCTAAATTATCAATGATTTATCTGTAATAATTATCTCATTGATAATAGGTGTAAACTAGTGTTGACTAATTAGATTTGCTTTCAATAGTGATTTAAGAACTATTTTATCTTTAAGTCAAAAACCTTATTGAGTATGAAAATTAAATATTATTTAGGTGAAAATTAATATTCATTTGGATAAACCAATGTTGTATTATCTAAGATTCATATTTGGTTGTTAGTGTTAGTGTTAAAAACACATAATTTGAATAGTATAATAAAAATAACATAATATGGAAAAAAAAATTTGTTAGTCATAGACTTGGAATATAAGTGAGTTTAGTTCACTTTCATATTATGAAATACTGGATTAATCTTAATGTATAAAATAGCTAAACAATTAATATTGGACTTGAATTACATAGTTAAAATTAATAAATAAAGATAATAAAATTATAACCCAGATTATCACTAAGTGTCTTGATGTAAAGATAATAATTTACATAGCTTAATCATTGTAGGAACCCATTTTGGATAAGTTGACCATGGTGAATCTTGAGGTATCCATTGAAATCTTGTTAGTGGAAGTGAAATGAAATTGATAATTAATTCCCTAATCTAAAATCACATGGATAGATATGTCATAATTTGGGATCATTTATGGATGATCGGATGATTCTGTGCACTCTTCTAAGATTCAGTGCAAGTTTACACTAAGAAATTCTTGTTAAAAAAATCAGCCAAATCAGTTCAGAAATAGGTTTCAATTAATAATCAAACTTATGTTTTTTTCTAAAATGGAAACTTGTAAGCTCTAGAATTATCATTTTTAAATCACATTATATAACTATAAATTTTCAACTCCATTCTAGTAATCTTTGGTGGATCCAGTTCTAGGGACATTTGTCAATTTTCTACATTTGACTTCCTTTTTCAATCTATGAAGTTGATTCAAATTTGAGTTGTCAAAAATAGTTATAAGGGTCTTAAATAGAAATCATAGTTTTTTAGAGATTATTTTTACCTTTATATTTATATAAGATTCTTTATTTTCAAATTTTATGTCTGTTTGATATTTTTATTGAACCCTTTCCAAATTAGATTAATTCAAAAATTTCTATTGTTCCTATTTTTAGTCTACGAGGTTTCTCTAGAAAGGGTGCCACATTAAGCATCCGAGTTAACATTTTTTAATATCTAAAAATTTCAATCTCTTACCTTGATTTTCATATTTATGTTTAACCTTTTATATTTACTTTTTGACCTCGTTTGGTATTTTTAGTGAGTCCTCCTTGTACCATATTCATTAGTAGTTTCCTAGGTGAACCAAATTTTTGTTGATAATTCCAGTTTGGTTCAGACTTTTTGTTTCATATTTTTCATTACATTAGGTATATTTTATGACTCATGATATTTTATTAGCTTAAATAATTGATTTACAACTTCATTTTAATTTTTAATACTTCCAAGATATTTTATTCAAATTTGTTTTGTGAGCTATGGTACATTTGTGCTTTCATGGTTTTCAACATTACACTCTTTATTTAATTAAATTTTCACCATTTATAATTCCATGATATAATTATGTTTTAATTATCATGTTATTATATCCAATATGTGATAGTAGTTTTAATGTTTAACAATTGAGCTTATGAAGAGCATAACCTAGTTTCACCAAGTTTAAATAATCCATCTTGATATGGTGTTTGAGTCATGGACCTTCGGTGTTAGCTTGTAGTTATGTAATCTATTTAGACATGCGCCTTATCCTTTAGTGTGATTTATTTATCATAATAGGTTGGAGTATAGCTCTAGTGTGTTATAATTGAAAGTGTTTTGGAATTTAAACTCTTTTATCATAGATTTCACTTTCTAGTCGTCATCCCTACTGTAATCAAATGTGAATGTTAAGTTCTATGTATTTGTTAATAGTAGTTTGTTTGAGTGAAGTGTCAAAAAAAATGGTGTGGTTTTTTTTGTGCTTGAGATGTAAATTTTGGGCATTACAAGTGACATATACCCATAGACATGCTATAAGTTAAGTGTGTAGAAATAAATAAGTTTAATAAAAACCATATTTTCCACTATTAATATAAATTAGGATAATAAATAAGTATTTATTAGATTGTAGGATAAATCAAAAATTAGTACCAAAATTATAGTCAACAACTTATCATTATGATCAAATTGTGGAGGATTTTTAAAAATTATCCAAAGTGTTGGTTATGCAAGAAAAAAAACCACCACTATTAGAATCTAGTAATATTATTTATAAGGATATACAATAAATGTAGTTTGTGGGAATGTTGACCTTAAAATTATACTTAAGGAATTTATACAAAGATATCAATCCTTTCTGCATGAGTGAGACACCCCAAGGACTTGGATACTTACATAAGTATGGTCTTATTATATCATATGCACATAAATATAAAGATTGTACTAGAGTCATGATTTGTAATGCACAAGAAAAAAAATATAGATAAGATGGAAGTTATGTGTGAATAATGAATTAATGGAAGATATGTTAACAATTGGAATGCATCTAAGAAAGGAGAAGACAAAGGGCATTATATTAAGATCCAAGTTTAAATATGGTTGTGACAAAAGGAAAAAAAGAATATGCTGCTATATGAAAACTAGAAAATATCTAATAAGGATTATTCCTAGATGTGTAACCAGTTGGTATAAATTGGGAGTTGGAAATAACTAACATGAATCTAAATAAACCTATAAATAGGGACCTTGGCATTTCATTTGAGAATATAGAACTATCTTATGATAGGTTTGATGTTTTGGATGATGAGTCATAATTTATTATAAAGAATGATTGAGCTAGGGATTGAATTCAAAACATTTGAGATTGAGATGTAAATATATATATGGAAGTATCCTTGTATGCTTTTTGGATGTAAATATTATACTTTTTGTATAATTTTTTGAATATATGAATGAATTAATGGATTCTAGTTATATGTTGAGTATTATTATCTTGATATTTATGTGTATGGATGATGTGTGTTATGTTTTCTTCATATTATAGGATTATGAATGTGAATGTATTTATTATTTATTCTCATTATATTTATCTTAGTTTTTTTTGTTGTGCCTCAGGTGAGCACTTACGTCTTTACTCCTAAGTGATAGCTCTATGTATTAATGGATGAGTGCCTCCTTTTCTTTGAGCTTACCATAGTTAGTGGGGATAATTCAAGTGTAAAAATAATCACAAAAGGTATACAAATTTAGAGATATATAATAAATTTTATTAATCACATGGAAATATTTAGATGAACCACACTTTTCAAAAAAAAAATTGATACAAAAAATACCCTATATCATGAACATACATGAATTGTGTACCATTTCATCTCATAGAGTAGAAGAAATATAAAAACATAAATTCTCACTTGTCTATTTTTTTATCTGATCATGTAGATTAGCCTTTCATTCCTTGTGGATATTCACTATCCCAAATATATTTCACAATGGCATAACACCATTTTTGTTGCCATTATTGGATCTACTGATTTTCCTCTAAAACTTGACTCTGTTGATGTTATTGGTCTTGATCCTTATTCTAACACCATAAATTACTTCATAATTAAAATAAATAGTTACCCATTCAATATTATATTTAAACTTACTAAATATAAACATATTCTCTATTAAATATAATTTTTTCTCAACCTCAACTTTTCTTATAGTGACATCTAGTAACTTGTATGCACTATAGCTAAAAAACATTTTTGTTATACATTTTGTAACTAAATTAATTATATTTTAACTAAAAATTAGTGTAAAATAAACAATATAAAAAATTCAAAAGAAAGTTACATTATTTTTTTATCTAGCCATACACCTTCCTTCTTATTTAGAATAAAGTATATAAATACTCCTTATTTAAAAGAAGAGATTAAATTAGATACACTGCACAACTTTTATTAACACATATATCTAGTAATGTCCCTTATTACTTAAATTGAATCCCCATAAATAATCATTATCATATACTATGGTCACCATTAGTATTACTACTTTTACTCTCCATACAATAACAAGAGATGTGTTGCAGTTTGAGTACCTACCGTGTTGTTTTGGAATTGACAAACCTAGAAAATAGGAAATAACAACATAATGAAATAGAAAAAGGAAATGTAGAGGTAGTGGAGAAGTGAATAGAGAGAAATGGATAATTTATAAGGAAAATAATACATGGAAGATAATAGTTAGTAATGAAAGGCTAGTGAAGGAGATTGATAATGAGATTCGCAATGAATAGCATTAGCAGATTAAAAATCTTAAAACAATAACATGTGGGAATTATCATAATAGTTTTCTTGTGTATTCTTGTATAGTTTTAGATATCAAATGTATACATGCATGCACATTTTTTTAAGTTCTTATTCAAGAATACTACCAACTTGTACCAAAATTAAGATCTTTAGAACAGGGTATGGACATCCACCAAGCCATAACAAAATGATATTTTTTGATCAAATGTTGTAGTTGAAAATGCCCTAAAAGACATGAATGAAAAATTCAAAATCATGCACAAGGCATGTGGACCATTTGACAAAATGCCTAAAAAATGTGATCTCATGAAAGTGTTGATTCTAGTTCACGTGATATGAGCAAAATAGTGAATTGTTGACTATGCTTTAAGGCTTTTAAAAAAATCCTCTAAATAGATGTCATCTCATGGAATGCCATAGTAGTAGATTATACACAAAATGGGTCAATATAAAAAGCCTCAGAAACATTCAAGGAAATAAAAATGGTATATTTAAAGCCAAATTCAAAAACCTTTTGTCAAAATCCTTCGAGACCAAACATTTGTCAGACCTAGTAGTTATGAATGCCCTGATAGACATGTATGAAAAATGTAGAAGCATGATAAAGGACACTAAATTGAAATTTTTGACAAATAAAAATAAAACCACTCTCATTACATGGCATTAAAATTCTTACCACATGTGTCAAGTTAAAATACATTAAAAGTAAAACTATGAATATCAATACTTTGGATAATTTTTAAAAATTAGATGGTATTTAATCCTAGAAGCACTGATACATTTTCTTAAAAAACCAAGCTTAGTGATATAGAAATTTAAATAAATTTATACTGCATAGAGTAACAACATTACACCGTAAGTAATTTTCTTTCATGCACTCAAGTAAGACCATAATAAAAAATATACTTCCTATTGTTTAAGGTCTTATATATTTTATACAAGTTTGGGGAATGCCTTGAGAAAATAAATATTTTGAATAAATATAAGCATGAAATAATATTAGGATTTTTTTCTTTACAAGGACAAAAATTGAATCTTAGTTATAACTGAAAAACAAGAAAAAGAATATTTACAAGACATACATGAGATTTAGCATGTTATGGGGATGAACATGGCTTAGATATGGGTCATTTCCTTATTAATTTCCTTCACAATATTAATGGAGTAATCTTTACCCAGATTTTTGCCTTATCCTCCTTGAATGCCCCACACCTTCGTTACATGACTGCCTAGCTACCATATTTAATAGCAAAATACCTTTCATTTTCAATCAAAATTCAATAAGGACCAGCTATCAACCTCTCATAATTTTGAAACGTATGGTAATATACATATAGTATTCAAAATAATTTTGAAGTCTCCCCTCTAAGCATGTGGGATAAAGTGCAATTCATTAGGGATACATTGGACTATAGAAAATTTTTAATACGCTATTTTTGGCAATCACATGAGTAACAATAAAAAGCATGATCAGATGAAGTTTCTAACTAGAAAACATTGAAGACAAAATATTCCTTTTATGTCAAATAATTCTTCAAATTCCTAACCATAATTATCCATTGCTACCATTGGCTATAATATTATAATAATTATTTATTTAGAATGTTAGAAGGAACATCTTATGAGGCATAAATAATGATAGATAACATAGGGCATTTAAGAGGAGAAATAAAATCATACCACAAAAATAATATAGTATTTCAAGATGCAAGCCTTTTTTGACTCATAAAATTGCTCGACCAAGTCATGAACAAATGTGTATGTGGCTGATCTGAGAATGTATCTCACATATCGTACCAAAATATAGTGATAAGTTAAAAAAATCCTAATGCTTTAGGTTTTTTTAGAGACAAATGACAAATTATATACTTCTCACTATATATGATGAAATTTAATTGAAGTCCATGTAAATATTTAGCTACAATCTCTTGTGAAGGCCATTGAAAATTGCAGCCCTCTGATATAGTGTTTTGCTAATGTTGAATTTGTGATCATTTCAATGAAAAAAATTTATGGAAATTGCTTAAGTGTGTATCCTTGAAAATGAAATGTTAGAGAATGTTAATAACCTATTTATTGGAAATGGGAGCTTTTGTATGACAGATAGAGTTTAGCTAAAGTTATGTCTAGAACTCAGGGGATGTTTATTATCAATGTTAACAAGATAACATGTCATACATTGTGTTATTATTTTTCTTCTTTTATAAGCAATATGTGTTTTGATGAATGGAATAATAATGTCCCAAATAGGGTAATCAAGACCAGAATGAATATTTTTTCCACATGTAATTGAAGGAATTCTCTTTATAAGATCAAATGTGGGTTTGTGAGGTGTAATAGTATAGATGGTTATGACACTATAGCGAGGTGTCTTTGATTTTATGCATGCCTATAAACTATCATTAAAGCTTGAAAACATGACACTCGACTACCCTAGTAAATATATATATATATATATATATATATATATATATATATATATATATATATATATATATATATATATATATATATATGTTTTAACTCTCGGTATAACACTATGTTTTAACCCATACAAAAACCTATGATTGGATACCAAGCTTTTAATTATTTACTATTTAGTGGTAACTAAGAAAAATATTTAAAAAATCATTTCAAATGACTTTACATTGTAAAATCCTTTTATTTCAGCTTGCTAAATAAATTGGATTCACCAGTCACAAATTTCAACATAAATTAATATGTCTAGGTCTTCACAATAGTAGCTATGATAGGTACTAATAAATTTATTTCTTAAGCAAATCTCAATGCCTAATAAAAAATAATACACATCCAAAAATCTCAACTTATACACCTCTCATGACCACAACATTAATTAAGATTTTATACCATATAAGATGAAATCATTGGCTATATATTACTTTATAGAGTGTCTCGATTGATGTATAAAAACTTAGTAATATATGGAACTAATATGTTAATGATAGCAAACAATTAACCTATATAACAATTTTTTATGGATATTATTAACATATTATATAATTAATTTAATCATAGGGTTTTGATTATGGTTTATCACTATCAAAATATTACAATGCTTGGCACATCAATATAGTTAAATACTCTATAAATCTTCTTCTACATTGTCCCAAAACTTATTTTTAATTATTTATAGTGGATTTGAAGATATAAGTGAGCTTGAAATTAGGTTTGTATATATACACACACACACACACACACACACACACACACACACACACACACACACACAGAGAGATATATATATATATATACACACATATATATATACATATACATATATATATATATATATATATATATATATATATATATATATATATATATATATATATATATATATATATATATATATATATATACATATACATCTATATATACATATATATGTATATACATATATATATATATATATATATATATATATATATATATATATATATACATATGTATATATATATGTGTATATATATATGTATATGTATATATATATATGTATATATATATATGTATATATATATATGTATGTATATATATATATATGTATATATATGTATATATATGTATATATATATATGTATCTATATATATATGTATATATATATATTTATATGTATATATGTATATGTATATTTGTATATGTATATATATATGTGTGTGTATATATATATATATGTATATATATATATATATATGTATATATAGATGTATATATATATACATATATACATATACATATATATATACATATATACATATATATATATATATATATATACATATATACATATATATATATATATATACATACATATACATATACATATACATATACATATACATATACATATACATATACATATACATATATATATATATATATATATATATATATATATATATAACCCCTTGTCAAATATCAATCACTCTAGTTAATTTCATTATATAATCCATTTATCACTTAATATAGGTATTTATTTACTATACATTTTGTATTTAGATCATGTCTACCTTACATGCTTATTTTAAGGTATTAATTTAATTTTATGTAGTGTAATTTTCCTTTTACACTTGTTCATAAAAATAATAAGCACATATAATATTGGGTGATAGTCATTGAGGTTAATTATTCACGTATCCTATAACCTATACCTAATCTACAGTTAAGAGAAAATGACCAATAAAATAACAAAAGAGAAGTAATATTAATAGAATATTTTTTATAAAATAGGAAAAATTACACATAAAATATTACACGGTACATGATATTTCACTTATGAAAATATTACAAGAAAAAATCAAACACATTAACCTTATTTACTATTGTATTAACTTAACCATACTTCAATATAATAAATTACTTCTCAACTCTTATGTACCCCGGTTGCATGTGTGAGTATATATAGGAATATCAATAGGTAACTACCTAAACAGTCTTATAATATAATATGTACTAAAACCATGGGCTAATAGTACAACCCATAATGATTCCCCAAAAAAATATGGTTCAAAAATAATACATATTATTATTATAGGTAAAATTAACTACATGACCACCAAAACATGCATTCATTATAAATAAATAAAAATTCATAGCTTGTAGCTCTGAACCCTTTATTATGGGGCTAAAATCCACCCAAAACCCCACTAGGGCAATGCTCCAGACCCAATTTTACATGTCTAACTACATAGTACCTAAGGGGTCTAACACATGAAAATCATACAAACAAATATCCAACATTTTCCAAATTGTTAAAAATTTGCATGGTATTTCATAGGTACATAATTTCAATAAGTGATCATAGTCATGCTTATTGATCTTATACACTAATAAAAACATTTTAGTACTCACAACCTTTGTATGTTAATAAATATCATTATTATATGTGTCCAACTTCTCTATAAATATCTTCTTCTCCTCCACTATTTCCCAAACAAAGTGATATTGGATATCAATTTGTTTTGATCAAGAATGATACTCAAGATTATATTCTAGATAAAATGCAATCTAATTATCATAGTATAACATGATAGCCTTTTAAATAAACCTAATAGTAGAACACAACCTTTTAATATAAACTACTTCCTTTATTGTATGAGTAGTAGACATGTTTTCAACATTTGTGGTAAATATAGAAACACTTTATTGTCTTTTCTCATTCAACTTCGAGCTCCATTGAACAAGCTGAACACTATGCACTGGTAGATCTATGATATTCAAAATATTTAACCTAATCAGAATACACAAATCCATGTAGACTCGATATCTTTATTTAACCAAGATTACCTTAATAGCATATTTTATAGTCACATGTCTCACATAAATACTTGAAAATCCTCTTCACCAGAGTCCAATGTTGCTTTCCTAGATTTGACATAAATATTCTCACTACAACAAGTGCATGAGATATATAAATTTTGGTATAAACCATTACAAACATCAAACTTCCAACACACTAGTCTATAAAAATTGAAACATTTATTCAATTTCATGTTATGCCTTTAGACACTATTCAACATAGTTTTTACCAACTGAAAAAGGAGTCCTCATAGTTTTACTTTCTTACCTCCTTAACCTTTGTTGAATCATCTTTTTATATTTTATTTGATTCAACCATACTATTTTTATTACATGTTCTCTTTTAATTTCCATGTACATAATTAGTTTTATAAGACTTAGATCCTACATATCAAACTGAGATAATTAATGAGATTTAACTTGACTAATCATTTCCTTATTGTTACCAATTAACAACATGTCATATACATATAACACTATGGTAAAAAAATCATCTTCTTGTTTAAAATACATGGGGATCAATTTTTATTCATTCAAGACCAAATTCTAACACATACCTATTATTCCACATCCTTGGTGATTGTTTCAATATTTAAAGATACGTTTTCAACCTACATACCAAATCCACCTTTCCCTTTACCTTAAATCTATCTAACCACATCATGTAGATTTCCTTCTCAAACTCACTATGTATAAATTTTATTTGCATCCATATGTTCTATTTCAACATTTAAATTAGTATCAATAGCTAAAATAAATATAATTTAATTTAGTTTAGCAATAGGAGAAAATATATCACCAAAATAAATTGCATTTACATGCGAGATTCCCTTTTCTACTAGGTGAGCTTTATACTTCTTGATTTTTCCTTTTGTGTTAACCTTTTATTGAATACCCATTTCCAACCAATTGGTTTTTTACTTGGAGGTGATTTCAACAACTTCCATGTATGATTTTTAGATAATGGTTCAATTTCATCCTCCATAGCCTTCTTCCAAGACTTATTTTCATATGATCCAAGTTACTCCTTTATAGCCTTGGGGCCTTCATCAGTAACTAATAAAACTGATAAAAGAAATGCAAAATAGAAAATCATGAGGATTTCTTCCATTCTTCATTTTTTATATGATCTTATCCAAATTGAAGTTTTTGGTTATGTATCTTCTAGTTCCTCCTCCTCTTATTCATTTGAAATTTTCTCTTATAACCCCCTTTTTGTTTCATCTTATGTAGTTGCTTCAAATTTAGACACATATTTCTCCTCTCCTAGCTCAACATGAAACTATTCAAGTTCATCCTTTAGTTTTCCTTCCTATTTTTTAATCCCATTAACCTATTTAAACGTAAAATTTTGAATGTAAATATTCTTCTTCATTTCTAGCTTCCACAACTTATATCCTTTTATACCAATACTATATCCTATAAATATACACTTTGTTTATTTTTTTGACTAGATTAGTCCTTTTTAATTTTAATATATGCATATAAGCATCAAAACTAAAAACCATAAGATGTTTGAGAGAAAAAATATTACCATTCCATGCTTCCTATGGATTTTTATCTATCAAGACTGATGTGCATGATCTATTGATTAAGTAACAAGTAGTCATAGTTGCTTCTCTCCAAAATTTCCTTTCTAAGCATTAAATACAACATGTTTATAACCTTATCCATTAGATTATTAGTCATTATTTTTGTAAATCCATTCTATTGTGGTTTATATAGAGTCACCTTTTTCCTTTCTATTCTATAGTCCTTACTAAAACACTTGAAACTATTGGATAAGTATTATCATTTCTCAAGACCTTAATCTTATTTTCTATTTAGTTTTCAACAAGAGACTTAAAATATTTGACCTTCTTGAAAGCCTCATATTTATTCTTGATATAATAAACCCATGTATTTATTATGTATGCATCTATGAAAGACACAAAATATAGTGACTTTCTTAGAGATGGAACTTTCACAAGTCTAAACACATCTATTTATATTAAATGCAAAATACTATTTTATCTAATAGTACTAATGGGAAAATTTACTCGAATTTACTTCCCACACAGAAGTCAAGATCTAAAGGATAATAAAAAAATACCTTCAACCATAACATTAGTTTTTAGTGCTCAACGACCTTTCTCTCTAATATGATTCATCCTATGATTATAAATAATTATATTTTATACAAGTGGTGAAATAGCTTGATCTAGGCCATTTTTATAATCAAGAACAATCTTGATATTACACCCATCGTCGATAGTGTTTTCCTAAAACTTGAGAAATGCTCTAATTTTGAATCCTCTTTATAATACCATGGCTCCAACAACCATATTACAGATTAATTTTTTAAATATCATTCTGACACCCACATAATTCATAATATTTACAAAAATTATATTTATACCCAAAATCAAAAGGTGTAAAACATTAGGTAGGGTTTTAATCATTATATTTATACCCACTCTCCCTCAACCAAAAAACTTATAGGTATAGTTTTTTTCCCAATAGTACATTACCTCTATTGATATTTTCATATTAAAAAAAACTCTCCTTGTGAGGATTCATATAAAAAAGGCCCTTAAGTAAATAAACCATACATTATGGCATGTGTGATAGCTTGATGCTACCGATAATACATCCCCCCAAGCATTCACTATGTGTATTTATTTTTGAAAAATAGGAATCAACAGATAACTTACCCTTTTTAAATTTTTTATATCTAAATTCTTTATTAAAATGCCCCATTTTACAATAATTCCAACATTTCCTCTTATATTTTGATTTAGTTTTATATTTACCTCTACACTTTGACTATCCACACCTATTTTTATTTATCTCTTGTGAATGAGCTCTCACTAACAAGGCATCTCTTATTTGATAATTCTCAACATATTTATACCTCATTTATTTTGATAATAAGGCTCATATTATAGCCTCAATTTTTAATGTCGAAGTAATAATATTTATTTCCATAACTAAATTATCCCAAGAGTTGGTAAAAGAATAAATAAAAGTAATACATTGTCTTCTTCATTTATTTTAATTTTAATAGAAATCAACTAAATTACCATAGTATTGAAGGCATTCATATGTACAACTAGATTCACCATCATTCATTATCAATGAGTAAAAATTGTTTAAGATAGATTATTTGTTCACTAGATAATTTGTATGATACAAACTCTCAAACTTATCCCATAGTTCCTTATAAGTTTCCTTCATTGACACATTCATTAAAACATAATTTGACAGACACAATCTGATTGATATTTTCACATTCATATCAATATTTTCCCAATCTTGTACCTTCATACCCATATGGTATTCTCTTAAATCAGTTATCTACTAATATATGTCCATAATAATATCATCCATATTGAGATTCATGTTAGCATCGGTCGCTATAATCACTCATCAAGACATGCTAGTTGTTGTAATATGTGAATATTGTGATGTGACTCTAAATGATTACAATAATTTTTAGATAGGTTGAGGCAAAAAATTGGGCATTTTACTACACTAATATTTTGTATTATCAACTTTTAATATATGTGCACTTATTAACATTTTAATGTTTACAAAATTTAGAGATGAATATAATAAAAAATACACTCATTCACAAAGAAGGTATATTTAATTAAATTAAGAATTATATATGCATGATATAAATTTGATAATAGATTACTAAATCAAAGAGTACCATAAATTGATACCTATTACATTATAACCTTTTATTATAAAAAAAATAGATTATGTATAATGCTTTGAAGTGACTGTGACTCTTTATTTTCATGACTTTTTATTTATAGGATCAAAGGAGATATTCAACTTCCATATGAGCTATTATCCCACATGAGACCATATTTTATAAAAAACATGGTTTGTATTACACTTGTTACCTATTTGTCTTATACAAATGTATGTGACCTATATTTCACACCTCCCTAAAAACACTTTCCTAGAATCAAAGAGTTATCTCATCTTGAGACAAATATGTTAATAGAGTATTTATATCTAAAGTTAGATTGAGTTTCCTAGAGCTTAGATGATGTGTCAGTTAATATAAAAGGTTATGGTTTTTCTCAAAGTTCTATTTTTAAAATTTCACTTATTTTTCACTGCTTAGTTTCCCTTTCATAATTTCAACTAAATAGTGTAAAACCTACAACACTTTATAGGATTTCAATAGGTTGGATAACTAAGAGGCTACCTTTTATGATTTTAAAACATTATTAGCATCACTCTCAAATATTATATTATAAAAAAAAATCATATTCAAATTATGATCAAAATTTCAAGGCTAAAATACCTTACTAGGATAGAAGAGGCATAGTCAGTGAGACTATATAAGTTCAACATGAGACAACTAGGTAGTTGTTGATGAAGTTGCAGATGAGGATGAAAAATTTGATGTTGTAGCAGATGGTTACAAAAGAGGAGGTTTTACTACCTAATAATCCTTATCCACATAGAGAACATTTATGATTTGAGTATGTGGGTTATATTTTGGTAGGTCAATAATTTTATAAATGGAATTGTCAAGATTTGTAAAATCTTACTTATAAATTTTCCAATCCACCAATAAATCCTTGACAACATTAAAAGTGTGCAAAGGAGAGATAGTATTTTCATTATGTTTTGTATATCATCATCTATAAATATGATAATTGGATTTTATTATGCAACCTTATGTTGTATGTCTTGTGTGATTTGCTAAATTATATCGACATACCATTGCATTTTCACACTTGAAAATATGTTTTACAACATCTCTAAATCCTAAGTATACATCTTATCCATGAAATTATCTCTCAATGTGAGATATTATTGAAAATAATTTTCTATTTCATATGATGATATTTGGCTTTCCATTAATGCCTTTGATTTGTCTTCTTGGGAGATATCTAACATAATGTCATTACATTCATCTTGGGTTTGGTCCTTACATTCAAGCATATTTATAGAAAGATACATATATTGAAATGTAATGGTGTATTAAACCTACTCATATTGTTAAAAAAACTCAAATATTACTTCCAACTCAATGTGTATTTATTGGAATTGATCTTTTATATCCTACAGTCACTAGGTTTTAGTTCAATCTTGATTCAACCTAGTGAGAAAAGTAGTGAGATACTTCTTTTTTGACATGAATTGACCCCCTAAAATCTATTGAACTAAATTCAAGAAAGTGTTATAAATAATCTCACGTGGTTTGTAAAATCACTCTTATATCTCAACATTATCCTCATATAATTGAGTATTTTATTTCTCAATCTCATCTACCTTATCTATCATGGATGTTTATACTACAGCATCACCTTCAATATCATTTATGAATGATAACTAAGAAACATCAAG
The DNA here is from genome assembly GCA_037957365.1 of Torreya grandis. Classification (NCBI taxonomy): domain Eukaryota; kingdom Viridiplantae; phylum Streptophyta; class Pinopsida; order Cupressales; family Taxaceae; genus Torreya; species Torreya grandis. The sequence continues at coordinate 5,831,884 of JARHVA010000320.1, forward strand.
ATCAAGTTCCTATCCTAAATTAAGTAGGGTCAAGGGGTCATAGAATCCATAGATATTAGTTGTTGGTGACTTATCTATGTGACCAAAAGAATGAACATGGTTATTTGTAGTGTTGGTGATTGGATATCCATCAACTAATATTTATTGAAATCCCATTTTTCTTTCAAGGTTTAATCTTGGACTCATTATTTTGTAGACCCTAAACCTACATACACTCTATATGTTTGTACTTTTACTTTAACTATTACAATGTGTGTTGATCTATTTATATATTCTTACTATTGTGTTAGACTTCCCTAGCCTATCTTTATTTGGAAATGGATTGTGGCTACCTGATTGGCCTTCACATCCTCATCATGGATATTTTCTTCATTATCCTATTTGGATTTTGTAACATCTTCAACTCTATATTTCTCTAATTTCTCATGCATATTCCCTCCTTCTTGTGTATGTATTATTTCCATTTATGCTTGTTTTCCTTGGTTTCTCTTTCAACCTTGGCCTTCCTTTATTTATCCATCTCTTTCATATATTTTTATTATTATTTATTTATCTAATAGAGTAAGTAGTATTTGTCTTTTTTAGCATTTTCTTCAGCTACTAGCTCTTCCTTCATTCTCACCTTGGTAGATTTTTATGTTTGGTATTATTTTACTTGAGCCTATGCTCTAGGTTGATTTGGATGCTTCTGCCTAGGGGTATTTTCTATTGGTTCTAATTTCTATTGTACAACCTGATATAAGGACTTGATAGTGTCAAAACCAAAATGTTTGCCTCGCATATGTACATGAGAATACAGTAAAAGTGGTGGATAATATGATAGTGCCACTTCATGTTTGAGTACAAAACATTTTGGTCATGCAAAATGAGGTACTAAAAATCATGGGTCCCAATTATTTCCTCTTCCAATTGTACACCCCTTATTAATTCTTATGTAATTTATAATGTTTCCATCCACTCTTATAAGGTTGGGTGAGACGAAGCAGCTAAAACCATGAAAGGCAATTGAATTATGGATTTGAAGGGGTTGTCTTCTCTGAACTTCTCTCCAACAAAATATATTCCCCTAAGACTTATTTTCCTAGGGGCCTTTCTACTATTTTTTCCACTATTGCCAATCATCAGAGGAATCTATAGGGGCTAGGGTGGTCATAACTAAGAAGTTTATGTGGGGATAGATAATAGATTATCACTTAATTATATGATATTTATAAGAGATGAGAAGTTTTATAAGGAGGTTATGCTCCCATATCTATCTATAGAGGGTGCTAACTAGAATAAACAAGAGATTACCTTGGTTTATTGGGGTGACTACAACTATTTATGTTATTTTTAAGACCATTCACCCCTTATTAAAATAAATATCACAATCTACACTTTGTCTCATATTCTTACCATGTTATGTCCATTACAATAGACTTTGGAGGTGGAAGAATCAATATTATTATGATGAATAGTATGTGATTTCAAACCTAACATGTGTAAACTACCTCTGAGATGAATAATTGATTAACTTATTCTTATTCATAGATATCATCATTGATATCCTCATGAAACACCCTACACACCTCCTTAGGTGTAGCTACAAATGGATGCAAATCATACTCTACTATAATTTTTAGCATGCATGTGTTGTTGAGCTATGGATTTATTATTTAGGTTTGTTTGGTAGGTGGTGAAGGTTTAGGACTAGGTGTCTTATGTTTGGACAAAACTAATTAAGATGATGAGTCTAATGCTTGATTATATGGAGCAACATGTACTTTTTATTTTGTCTCTTATTGAGGCTACACTTTCATTTATGCTTGTGATTGAGGTTGTAGTTTCTCTACTCTAGGTGGTATGGATCATAGTGGTTAGACACTCTTCTCAACTAAGTTATTTTGACTCACCACTTTTCCTAAGCCATGTGGATGTTGAATAATAATAAGAGATAAATTATGTGCAATTTATACAACACATGAATTTGAATTTGTAATCCATTATACATCTTGGTTATGGTGATGATTGACACAAGATACTTGATAATCTTCTCATATATATGGGGTTAAAATACAATCATGCCTTATATTTGTATCCACCATGTTGTGAAATTTTTAACCTAAATAATGTGTTGTCCATAGCATAGCCATATCAAGTTAGGGAAGGCATTGGATGGCAAAAAATCAACATCCAATGCAATTTGTCATTCTATGAATGTCCATTAGGTGAAGAAAAGTATGAGTATAGAGAATTGATACTTAAAATGTTGATTTAATGCTATGAGAAGATTCTCAATATTTTTTAATTAGTTCTATTGTGAGAAACTCATGATAATTGAATTCTTCCCTCAAAGTTATTAGTATATTCAAAATATCAATTATGCCCTTTTAAACTTATTTCACACATTTTATTATTTTCCAATATTGATGCATAATGATTTATGTGAGGAAATCAACTAGTGAATATGTAAATTTGTTGATAGGAAACCCTTGGGTTGTTTGAGTGTAGAACTCCTAGATATTTAAATTAATTAGGGAGTTATTTATTTTATATACTTAAAAATACTTCCCCCTTATTGGCAATCAGGTAGCCTTCAAAATAGTATTGGCATTGATATGAATTATTAAGGATTTAGAAAAATGGATGTTTCTATCATTATATCTACTAAGGAGGGCCATTATTAAATCCTCATGTTTCCAAAATATAGGAAATATCACTATCCACTTTGCATGTCTATCAGGAAGTGCAAGAACTCACTACTATAAAATGTCTACTTGTGGTTGAGAAAACTACTCTTTATCTACCATATTGATGAAGTTGAATGGATTGGCATCACTTCATTTGGATTTATGTAAGGCCAATATGATTCCCATATCTTCCTATTTAGCCTTTGATAATGGTACAAGAACTTGATGCATGGCCATTTTTTGTTCTAAAAATTGTATTGTGATTGATTTTAGATAATTTTCTCATGAATACGTAGAATTAAGGTTGTAATAGATTTACTATTCACTCAAGTTTATAGAACCTTACTCGTATAATTAGCATACCTTATATAGGAATATAACCCCAAATATTTTTCTTTACTTGCATCCATCAATCGATCTATCTTTCATGTAACTACATGCTCACCATAAATTAAATTAAAATCTTTATTTTCCCCTTGATCATTTAATGGTTATAGGAAATATTTCTTTATTTTAATTTGATGGTGTGATGCACCATCATTTAATTTACCCAATTTTTATTCTTTAAAACATTAACTAATTTTTATAAGATCAATCCTTTTCAAGAACTCCTCCATTTTCCTTATAATATGACATTAAATAATTTGTACCATTTATGGTTATCATCCCCTTGCCACTTTTTCTATTATTTTTTGATGTGTCATTCCCATACTTAAAACTTTTGTAAAACTAGTACAAACATTTGTTATTGAATCAATATTATTTTAGTTTAAAAAAATTGTATTAATAACTTGATATTACTACCTCATGATATTGTATTTCAAAATATATCAAGATACATTCTATCGATTACACTTATAGATATAAAACCTAAAAAATGAAATAAATTTTAAAATAAAAGTCTTCCTCTATTTTGTGTCATGGAAGACTTAATTTGTTGAGTATGTTGTGATTTTTAGGTCATTGGTGATAGGGTTTGATCCTATATCCATTTATCCTTCCCAATATATTTCCTTAGAGATACATGTGTATTATATTGCCTTATTGTGATACTTTATGAATGATGTAAGTACATTTCCATCTAATGCATAGTTTTCCTAGGTGCATTTTGAATCTACTATGATATATAAGAATTCCTTATTTTAGTATAAATTAATTATATCATAGGTTGAAATCATGTCATGCCTCTTAAATTTTACTGACTTCTTGAGTCCAATTTTATAATTACTTTGTTTCCTCTATCCGAGTCAATTATAATAATCATTTTTGTACTGACTCCTTATCTCCTAACCAAATTATCATTGTAATTCATATGCTTGGAACTATGTACTCCATGGGCATCATAACTTTCATTACATACACTATTTAGAATAGTGTGTACCTAGTCACATGCTTATAGATTATGATATGTGACCATAGGAACATTGGTATGTGATATTTATAGTCATCCCTCTAAATGTTACATATCTTGGTCAACATCTTATCAAAAAACTTGATAGATGATTTTTTTTGCCAATTTACTAGGGATGGTCATTCTAATTTTATGATTGGAAATCATAAAATCATCTATTAAGTTTTTTATATTATTATTTATAAAGTGTCTACCATTATCACTTATTATCTTTGGAGGACATTAAAACCTTGTTATGTTATTCTCATATAAAAAAATTGTAGCATCCCTTGCACTACAAATTGGAAACATAGTTTCCTCAACCCATTTTGTGAAATAATCTATCACAATGATGATATATCCAGCATTATATTTCTTAGATGTAGGATTTATACACTCCAAAAAATTTATACCCCATTTTTCAAATGGTTGCATATACAAAATGGGGTTTAATGTCATATATTACCTTTGGTTCAAATTTTGTACCCTTTAACAAGAATCACAATTTTTTGAAACTCTATAAACATCTTGAAATAAAATTTTCCACCAAATCCCACTTTGGAGTATTTTTTTATCTTAGTAAATTCACCTAAGAAACAACCCCCTCTTATCCCTTGATGGGCTTCCTCCAAAACTTATGGTCTTTCATGTTTCAAGGCCATTTTGCATAGAAAATCATCCTTACTGATCTTAAATAAAATCCCTTTTATAATTTTAAGTGGTAAAGCTCATATGACTATCTATTTTTCATTCCATTATATAAAATGTGTAGGGAATGTGTCATGATTTAGGAAATTTATGATACCCTCAAACTATTCTGAGATTGTAATCACTTTCAAAATATGCATCTAGATATTCATTTTGTAATTATTTAGGTTCTTCCCATGTTTGAATAAAACTAAGTTGGTTTGGTCGAACATTTTTATTACTTATTTTTACATTAATTTTGAACTAGAATGGAAAAGTATTAGTGACCTATAAATCATTCCTCCCAAAATCAATTTATTAATCAAGTATCTCAAGGCTTGGTGAATAGTGAAATGGATGATCTAGCCCTCCATCTCTTTATTTTTTTAACATGGCTCCCATTGTTTTTATTGAAGTAATAACATGAACATGAAATGGTTTTTTATAGTTTAGGAATATAAAAATGGGTGTTGTAACCAAATACTTTAAATATGTGAAGGTTTTATAGCATTCTAAACTCCATTCAAATTGGGTGTCTTTTCACAATAACTTCTCTACAAGTATTGAAATGGTTGCATACTCAGGAATGAAATTGATATAATGCCCAGTGTGACTTATTAATGATTGCACCTATTGGGATTATAGATGGTTTGAGTTTAATAATGACTAAAATTTTAACTTGGTCTACTATAATTCCATCACTATAAACAACTTGTCCTAGCAAGATTCTAAATGGTGTGAATAACATGCATTTATTTAAATTAAGTGTGAATTTCAAAGCTCAACATCTTTATAGAATTAATTTCAAATTTTATAGATGTTATTTGAATAGTGATAAATGTGCCCAATCATCTAGATAGACTTATAGAAAGTCATGAATGAAATATTTGAATGTAACAGCAATTACTCTACATAAAATTGTAGGTTATTTCTTTAAGCCAAATGGAATTGCATTATAATCAAATCATCCCCATTTTATTGTAAATGTTATTTTTTTGAACTTTATCTATGATAGGGATTTAATTATATCCATTGAACCCATGCGTAAATGGGTAGAATTCATAACCTATAACATATTCAAGTAATTCATCCAATAAATAAATTGGAAATGGATCATTGACACAAGCATACTTAAATGCTTATTAATACCCATAGACTCATATCTCCCATATATTTATAGGTTGTACCACCATAAGACTAACCCAAACCATTTCTTAACTAGATATATGATTACATCTTCTTCCATCCTATGTATTTCTATTTTTCCCTTCAATTTCATACTAGGATTTAACCTATAAGGTCACTTTTGTTTGGCAATGAATGTTCCTTTAGCTCAATATGCATATCACCCAAGGAAGGGTATACATCCTTAACTTATAAAATCTTTGTTGGAAATACATCTTTATAGTATTACAAAAATTGAACTACTTATAATATCTTATATTGTTTCCAATAATCACCAATCGTTACTAGTCTTGGGACTATGTATTATTAGTTTTATTATACATTGGTTTCTAGTATATTTTACATTACTCCTTCTGAATGGAATCCATTAATTTTATCTAACATTATTAATCTAAGATATTGAAATTTCATAGTTGTTCCTCTTATTTTTTTCTACTTTATTCATCTCAAGTATGTTTGTCTCTTTCAGGTTTGAAAAATCCTTTCAAATCCAAATCTTCCTCACTTTCATTATGATTAGATTCATTTATTATATTTCATATTATATTTCAATATTTTATCAAAAATTCCTCTTTCTCTTTCTTAAAATAGTTCTAATTTAAAGCTGTGTGAATATTTATGCTAGTATTAGCTTGAGATTTATGTCTCTATGTAGCAACTATATCTTATTCTCACCCATGACATAAGAAAAAGTTCAATTTTTGTAGAACCTTATGTCCTATTGGATTTCATATTCAAACACAAACATTTGAATGAAGTCTTGTGGAATTTTTCACCATTTTTAATTCTCCCATTTACATTCATAATGTATGTACCAAGCCTTGGGAATATGAGCTAAGGTATATTTAAACACATGCACCCAACGTTGTCCATTAATTTTATAAAATGTCCATAATTAGATGCATTTTTGCATGTGAATTTTAGGACATTGGCCCTCATGAAATAATGACCACTTTTATGTGATATAAGTTAGTTACAACTTGAAATATTTCTCACAACATTTCACACACTTATCTATAATGAATTTTTTTAGATATATAAATATCCCACCAACTTGAAGAAACCAACTTTAATGAATAATTCAATGCACTAACTCACATTTAAATATCTAGGACATAATTTTCCATCCTGTGAATGAATTATATTAGACATTCTATAAAAAATATTACAAAATTTATCTTTCTGTAGAAAACACTATTCACATGGGTCTTACTTCATGATCTCTATGCACCTAATTTATCATATGATAATTTTAATCCCATCTATTGAATAAGTTGATTCCTATAGTATATTTCATTGATTTGTAGATTCAATATAATCTGTATCATTAGGACTTAGTAAATAGAGATAATTGATATGACCTTGTAGGAGAACGTATAAAATGAGACTTAAATTCTTCAATTTAAAATTATGGATAGGTCTTAAGTGTTTGAACTAGTTGGGTCCAAGAAATTTTTGTTTTATATATCTTAATTATCTCTTGCATAGGTTTTAAAAAGTAATTAAAGTCTCCAGTTCACAAGGCTTTTAGTATTTTTTTATATGTATTGGATTTCAACCAACTATCATCCCTATATTAATATGGTAAATATGGTTCTTTTGGGGATAATTTATGGCTTTCTCTCATATTTATTCAAGGGTATGACAATAACAACATCATTTTGATGTGCCTCTAATTGATTTTCTATCATTTTAATTGTCATATGACCATTACAAGTTCTTTTTTTCTAATTAGACTAGGATAATGAGTCTCATCATTCATGTCAACTATTTAAAATTGTCCATGGATAACTAATTCAACCACCTTTATATCTACATATTCAAGTCTTCCAATAGGTTTGAATTTACCATAATATTCTAAGCATAGAGTAACAAGGTTGTAGTGTAAATTTGACCTTCTAATATCTTCTAAAGTGGACATGGGAGTCATATCTATCATGCAACCAAAATAAAAATAAATATTTGTAATTTCATATCCTATGAGTTTAATGTCCATTCTGGCATCCACATTCCATGGATTCTTAGTTTTGATATACCAAACCACTCAATTTGATCTTTGTTTCCCTCTTTATACATAATCCAATAAATTATGCAATAGTTTTTTAATGTTTTAGAAAATGTATTAATTTCATAGAGTACTTACTAGTATTATAAATCTATCAAAGTTGTTACTAATCCTATCATAAGATCCAAATAATTTATCCATACATTTGATCATCTATTGTCATATGATCTCTTTCAATGGTATTCTAATTTTGGATTGAATGTAATAGTTAGGTTGCTTCATTAATAAAAACTTATATTTTGTAGAGTTTGGATACTTGTCCTCTTATATTTTTCTAATCTAATTTTCTTCAGGCATCCCTAACAATGGAATATCTTGTTCTTTATGTTGATTTATAGTAACATATTGAATAAAACCATGAGTCATATGTTGAGACTATACCATGTTTAAATTGTAGACTATTTTTGTCTTCTAATTCTATAGAATAGGTAATTCCTTAGTATTATGTTATCTTGGTATCCTAGAATACATTCATAAAGCTTCCCTTTGTGAATTGTAGGGATAATTTCATGCAATTTAATTTATTTCTCCATGTAGGTAAAAATTAATAGGTTTTCTTGGCTTTCTATTGCCTTCATTTATAATAACCTCCTTGATAATATCCTTTTATTTATAGTTATCCACATAATTATTGTTTATTTTATTATCCTTTGTATCACTTTTGAGGTGAATAAGGTGCCCAATTAGGTTTTTTATGGTGAAATATGGGTCCATCCCTATTTGCTCTATAGAGAGAGAGATGTCCACCTTGGATGATACTGAAGAGAAGGAGGTGTCCATCCTTATGAATACTGAGTAAATCACCCTATTTGGTATTATTTTTATTAAGGATTCTAACCAGGAATGACCTAAGATATTAAGGGAGCACATCCCCTTTGTACTATGACTTCAGCATCTTGTGCTAACATATTTTTTTATCACTGACAAGTGTTGCATAGTGATTAAAAAAACATTTTAGGTGAGGTCCTATTTTAATTATTACAAAATCCTAAAATTATTTTCATCATGATTATGTTATTTACATAAAGGTAAAAATATGTTGCCTGACTAATACACATACTATTGTAAGAAATGACTCTTCATAGTTGTATGTCCTAAAGTATGACATACCTCATAGAAATTCTTTTTAAAAATCTTTGGACATTCAATCTAATGATTCCTCTCTTGTCCAAATTTTATGCACCATATAACTATTCTTGGTTTCTTACCTTCCTAAAGGTCATCCATCCTTCACAATACTACATCTAACTTAGCATAAAAATTTGTAACACTAGGAGGGTATTATCCACAATCTTCTATTTAATCATCTTTGATCACAGTAGATATTGCATCAACTTGTGTGGTAAAGTGAGCTTGGGCTATGGTAATTGAATCTTGTTTTTTAGGCCTTTTAAAAACCAAATAACTTTATGTGAGTCCTAAAATTGAAAATTAACCCTTCACATCACATCATATAACTAATGATAATAATTCCATACCAATTCTCTTGGTTTTTTCTAATATCATTTAAATCTTGAATTTTCTAACTCACACACTTCTACATTTTTAATTCTCCTATCAATTTATCCTTGACCTGTTACAAGTCATAGTTTCATGATTATTTTTAACTATGAAATCTAGAGCTTGACTAGTCAATGTTTTTATATATTCACACTTATTATATGCTTCATCTCTCATACCCTTAACCTCCCACTTCATTTTTAAGGTTATTAAATACTAGTATGGTTCTAACAACCCATCATATGGCATTAAATTAATAAAAGATACCATAGTAAATGACATGATTCTTGTGATTGTGTTAAACATGACTAGTTTCTTAATGAGGATTTTATTAGTCTCTACAAACTTGCTATGAGTGTTCTTGGAGTACCAAAAATCCTAGATTAAATAGTTTTCTTAACACCACATCTAATTTCCTTCTTATTTGTACCTACTTTTTCTACAGATTCTTCAAACCACTTATTTGTTATGGCTACTTATTTAAGCTATTAAGATAGGTACATGGGTTGTATCCCCTTGGAGTGAATTAACCATGTTTATAGTATCTATCATACCCATTCCTAAACTTAATTTGACCATGAATTTCATCATTACTTCCAAAAAATACTACCCTTCTTCTTCCACATAAAATCACTAACTTTATAGTTACTATTTAAATTTACTATTAATTTGTTTTAACTATCATATTTTAACCTTTTCACTATTTCTCCATTTTATTCCTTCCTTTCTTTCTGATTTGGTCTCTAATTCTCATGTAGTTTCTACATTTTTTGTAGTTCCTTCATTCCCTTCATTATTTTCTAGTTCCCTCTAACCTACAACTTTGGACTCTCCTTCTATAAGTATAGTTCCTCCTATTTTATTTGTATCTTCCTATCTAATCCTACTTGCATTTAATTATGGCCTTTCATCTTATACAAAAATATTATTGTCCCATATTTTTTGTTATCAAAAATCTCTTTGAAGCCCATGAATTAATTTATCATATTTATTATGTGTTATCCATTCTCTGGGTATAGGTCCAAGTTCCTTGGTTCAATTTTTATTCATTATTCTCCATTTAATGTGCACCCCGTAGTTCTCTGAGTGACTACTCCATATTAGTTGGAATTGGCACTATGGCCTTTTCCACAACCAAAATTTTTAATAACACAAGGATACTTCAAAAAATACCTCTAATACCTCTAACAAATAATTTGTAAGTTTATTAAAACACAATATACCCCTAAATTTAAAAAAATTCAATGTACATGTAAATTGTAGTTTTTAACTAATGGTCAATAATGTAGGTTCATTCAGTATCTAGGTTACATAATATTTCTATATTTTATTCATTCCACACAATTTTTCTATTTTTCATGGTCTAAATTATTAATATTCAAGTATATATATCCATGATTTTATCAACTCAGGCAACTCGCACAAAAAAAATCATAAATTTATTTATGGATGTGCTAAAAATGACCTCTTTTACATAAAATCCTATTCTTATGGATTCTTCCTTAATAAACATAAGTATCCTTGTGTCTAGCTAATTTTCAAGGTCCCTTTGACTAGGTAACCATTTCAACATGTTTAGGGTCCTAACAATGGAACCATTAATAACAGTGGTCCCTAAAACCACTCATCAAGGTATGTTAGATGTTATAGTCTGCAAATGTTATGATGAGGTTCTAAATGATTACTATAATTTTTAAATGGTTGAGTTGAAATGAAATTCATGTTCCTACACCAATATTTATTTGTATTCACATTTAACATATGTGCACTTATTAAAATTTTATCATGTACATAATTTAGAGATGAAAAGTAAGAAATAATACACTCATTCTCATGTAATATATGTTCAATTTAATTAATAATTATGTACCCAAGAGATAAATTTGATAACAAAGTAATGAATTGAAGAGTAGTATATATTGATTCTTATTATAGTTTATCCTTTCCTTTTACACACACACACACACACACACACACACACACACACACACAAAGAAAGAGAGAGAGAGAGAGAGAGAGAGAGAGAGAGAGAGAGAGAGAGAGAGAGAGAGAGAGAGAGAGAGAGAGAGAGAGAGAGAGAGAGAGAGAGAGAGAGAGAGAGAGAGAGAGAGAGAGAGAGAGAGAGAGAGAGAGAGAGAGAGAGAGAGAGAGAGAGATGTGAAGTGATGATGACTCTTAGTTTTCATTACATTTTATTTATAGGATCAAAGGGACCATTAAAATTCCATATGATTCATTATCCTACATGGGACCATATTTTATATCAAATTTGGTATGTCTTACACTTGTTGTCTATTCATCTTACAAAAATATGTGTGAATTATATTTCACACCTCCCTACTAACACTTCCATAAATCAAAATTCCAATTAATGAATTTTTAAAATATTTTTCTTTGTGCTTCCATTTATTCCCCTTCACATAAATATTCCCACACTTAGATATCCCACTTGAAAAATAGTTTTTCATAGGTAAACAAAACTCTGACTCTTCACAAAAAATCAAAACCCTATCTCTGACACTAAATGAATATAAAATGATCAATAAACAAATACAAGAGAATAGATACTAACATAATATTTATGTTAAAATATGATGAATTACACACATAATTTTACACAATACATAATATTTCACCTAGAAAATCATTAGGGAAAAAACCCAACACAATAACCTCCTTTACTATTGTATTAAATTAATTGTCTTGCAATATAATATTGTACTTATTGGTTATGTTTTACCCTTATTGCATGTGTGAGTATATATAATAATATCAATAAATAACCACCTAATTAGTCATATGATACTATGTGTACAAAAACCATGGGCCTAAGAAGACAACCTATAATAATTCCTTACAAAACTATGAGTTATAACACCACCTATTTTATTACTAAAGGTAAAATTACCTGTAGGATCACCAAAATGTGCATTGATTTTTAAAAAAAATGTATTAAGGGCTCCCTCCCCCAAACCCATTATTGGTGGGTTACTAACTCCCCCCCCCCCCCCCCTCCTCAAACACCCTATTTGGGGTGATGCTCCCAACCTCAATTATGGTGTCTGTATGTATACTACATAAGGGGTGTAAAACATGTAAAGTATACAAAAAATAGATGAAAACACCAAGGCCCTTCTCAAAAATTTAACAACATATTTTAGTGTATATTTGTTACATCCCATTATGCCCTTATGTAAAAATACTATGATATTTATGGTTTGATGTTATTGTTTATTACTTTAGATTTTAGATTTCATCATTATTAAAATTAATCTAGCTCATATTTTGATATCATAATATGTAATTAAACCACTATTATAATCTCAAAAAATAAATAAATTATATTGATTATTTTTCATATTTATTTTGATGTTATGGTTACATCTAATGCATTAGTTAAAATTTAGTTTTTTTCATTTGTATTAATATATTTATGCATATATATGAAAGTGGAATAACTATCCTTCTCTTGGTTTAGGTGTACATGGGACAATTACATCCCTCATAGCATAATCATGAGGCACATAATCATATGGGAAAAGGAAGTAGATCATGACAACTAAGGTAGACAAATTAATATGATAACATTCACACATTCATGTACTACTTCTTAGCTATAGTTGTATGGTTTTCATTTGATTTAAGTTTTGATTGCATAGATGTTTCCATTTTATGACATTCATCTATCTATAGGGTTGTTGATCTATATTTATTAGTTACTCTTTGAGTGTTTATATGTGTATATCAAATTTTGGTTTTGAATAATTTTGTATGATCATGTTGCTTTCTATTGTTACAAGTGTTTGTGTGATCTGATTATTTGGATTTCTTATGTCAAAAGGATAATTGTGTATTTATAGCCTTGGAATGGAATCATAATCTTTGATTTAGTAACTCTACTATAAATATAGTAATTTCATAACCATTTAGCTTGGATCATTTGCTAGTAGAGTCAAGATGCAAAGACTGGATTATATTGATAAGCCCTAGAATGATGACCATTATTGGTAAATCTCATATGGCATGAGTTTTTATTTTTTGTTAAATGTTTGACCACCTTGGATGGTTTATATGACATTAACACTATTGATATTTTGAATGGGTACATTGTTTAACAAAATTTAACCCTTAACCACCATGAGTGGTGGGAATAAATGAGTCAATATGGATAAAATAAAAAAATAATTGGTTGGGTCAATAAACATAATCATTTGATTAAAATATGATTATGTTTTTTCATGTTTTCATGAAATTCAAAAATTTCATGTTGGTTTGAATGAGTAGTTCTAATGGATGATAAAATTGTTTAATGGATTTTAATTTTACCAATAGTCTATTCATCCTAGACTCTATTAGAAATAAAAATACTATGTGAAAAAGTGGCCATGGAAGGCATTTATTTTATGGTTTCATGGTTTATTCCATGACAGAGAACAAGGGAAAAGAATTGTGAGTTTGAATCCAATGAATACAACATTAAAATTTAGAAAATAGGTAGAGAAGGGCATGACCAAGGAGGTGAATTCAAGGGAGAAGAGAGAATAATTTAATGGTGGAATAACTTGCCAAGAATAGATCAGTAAGTTGTTACTAATTTCATTTAGGAAACTAACGAATCTTTAAGATTGCTTATTCGGTTTTGAATTTAATATTTGAGTATGGTATGTTGGTTTTAAGGTTTTAACTCTATCTTTTATATATGAATTTAAATTTAGTGAAATTTGAATATATAAAAACAAATTATAGACCTTTGAGCTATAGGATACCCATTTCTTTATACTATGTAGGTTTGTTGTAGTGATTATTAGCATTTAAATTAAATAAGTGTAGGTTAAATAGTTATAATGGTTGTAGCTTTATCTATCCATGAAAATTACAATGTAACATTACATTCCTTTTGGAAATGCATTTTTTGGGAATTTAATATTAAACTATGTTTTGTAAATGTGGGGATTTGGAGAGACTCAATTTATTCACTCTTGAATGTAAACTTGTCAATTTATCCCAAGCCATTATAGCTACATAATATAGACTTGGACATGACAAAAACCTTGATAATGTATAGTTTGTTTGGAGCTAAACATAGAAGTGGTCGATCCCTATAAAAATTTTGTATGTTGTTTTCAATGGTCATTGTTAAAGGGTAGAAGTCTTAAAAACACTTAAGATTTCAAGATTAAATATTTCCTTCTCCAATATAGATTGTACATAAAATTAGGCAGGTAGTCTATGGTTTATTTATTTAGGTAGTGTGCATGAGATCCTTGAAAGTTATTATTGATTATAGATTATTTGGCTCAATCATTTTGTTTACATATTAAATTTGCATTAGAAAATAGAGGGAAACTAACTAGGCAAATATATGATATCAAACTATTAACCATGAAAGAGATAAATTATGGACCATAGCTAGATTTAGAACCCTAAATTATTAAGATGATATATTATTATTATATATGTGTTATAGTTGTGTAATAAAATCTTGGAAAAAAATAATGTTGAGTAGCTCTTAGCAAGTTGTGTATTATGATTGTCCAATTATAGACATGTAGGTAGTTAGGAAAACTACACACTTGTCTATAAATTGAAAAGATATATAGATTTTATTATTTATATACTATTAGATTAGGGGTATAGTACCCTATGCCATTGTATATAGATGCCAAACCTTATCAGCTTGTATATGAATTTTGATGTTTACATAATTTGATTGTGTTAATGATTTATGTTATGACTGCAATACAAGAGTAATTGGATATTAATATTTTGAGGAGAATGGACATACATTTGGACATGACTTTAGTTTGTCATAATAAAATATCTAGTTATATGGACTAGATTTATACAATATTGTAGCACCTTAAAGATTTTTGTGTATATGATATGATAGTGAAAAGAGGTTTGATGAATAATCATGAATGAATAAAACTTATAATATAAGAAACATTTCTATAAGATAAAGAGTTAACAACTATATATTATACGATCTTGTCTTCTTATATGGTTAATATAATAAAATAATGTTCTAATTAAAATATCCTAAAATGATTAATAAAGATCAAGAAGTTTGTTAGATATGATTGTAACTATAATGTACTCTTGATTTTTTAAAGCATAGTAAGATCATTTCTTCCTTCCTGAAGGATGATGCATGATAAGAAGGATGCCTAGTTTCAAGTCACACTTCATCAATCTATCAAAATTATTATTTTAGATATTAAATTAGACAATAAATCTTATGTGGACAATGACTAGATTCATGAAATATGAATACCATAAATTCTATGGCCAAAGTGATGTTATAGATATATACATCAAGTTTTTTCACTTTACTTTCTTATTTGCATTTTTTTTCTAAAGTAATATTAGATAGAGGCATACTTATGGTATATATGACTGGTTACAATTAATAGTGATAATACTTTTACATTTTTATTAAATGGTTCTGGATATCTACATCATCATTATCTACCCCTTCATGAAGGGAAGGCCATTCATAGTGGGTAGGTGTGTGGGCGACCATTGGTTTGTGGTTGGAGGTAAATAACCTAGATGATGTTCTCCCTTTTTATAGTTGATCTGGACCAGTTACCAATGTTTTTTCATGGCTGATAAACTAATATGGAACTATATTACATAATAAATAAAATTATTTTAAATTGGTTGTTATGTTTCATTTGTCATTAAAACAAAGGCTATTGACATTCTTGTATAATCATTTTGCATCTTGTTGTATTTTAAGATGTGATCATCAATATTTTATTTAAGAGATTTTTATATTATTGTACCTTCTGAGTCTTAAGAGGACTATTTATATTTTACTATTATATTTAATTCAATGTAATTACTTTGTGTAATACATATGATGTTTACTACTTAATGATGTAGTAGAAACATATGAATATGTCTTGGATAAGTTATTATCAGTGTAAATTTTAGTGACCTATATAGAAATGAACTTGAGTTTTTTGGTGAATTTATAAGTATGTACTTCAAAATTTTGGTGAAAGTTAACAGATAATGTTTAAACATGTAGGTGAATGGACATGTGAATCATAACTTGTTGTAGAAGGTATGGTGACATGCAACTATACGTAAAAATCATAGACAAATGCTAGTTATGTCAATATGCTTTGGAAATTTGGTCATTGAATTATTATATATTACATATAATAGAGAATAAGCTCATATTAACTTTATATGGAGTGGTGAATTATATTTATATGTATAAAATTTATTTTAAACAGTAAGTGATCTAATCTGAAAAACTAGCTTACACCCAGATAATTTAAGTGAATCCACATTATTCACCACCCAATAAAATGACTACATGAAAATTTATAAACCAAAATGTTCATGAATTAACAAAAAATAGCCACAAAAATTTACTTTGGTTATTTTACTCATTTATAAGATGAATAGTAATTTATGTTAATAAAAAAATATTTTTCCTATAAAATATAAAGGGGTTGTAATAATATTAGAACATACATTCTTGTAATGTCCAAGATGTGATTATAGTTATATTCGTTATACATAAAATATACTTTGTGTAAATCATTATCCATAAGCTATTTAGAATCACTTATTTATTTATTATCCTAAGAATAGGGTTTGTTTATATTCAGTTAATATCCATAAAACATAAAGATTGTTTCCTAACATAAACCTTATTACCTATTTATATAAGACACTAAAGGGTATGTATGAAGGTTGATTTATTTGGTTAATTCTAAAATATATCATACTTCATTATATTGTATTTTTCATGTAAAAAGGATCATTAATCTACGTACACATTTGAGTTTTATAAATATATTGATAATCATTATACTTTGACATAACTATATTTATTTATTTAATAGTTTAAATATATTCATATGAAATTATGGGTGATAGTATTTAAGTTTTTTATTCATATATCTTAAAACTTATCTCAAATTCTTCTATCATGGACTTGTCTTATATTTTAATACAATATCATAGCTTTCTTAAACTTCACATTATTGCATGAATGATTTCCATCTTTGAAAATCATTTTATCTTTAATTTTTTGGGTTTTCTTTTAAATTTGCATCAAAAGGATCCTATTGGTTTTTTCACTTTTGGGACTCTTTAGAGAGTTTTTAGTGATTCTATTTATCCAAAAAGTTTGGAAAAGTCTTTTTTTTTAATTTTGTTTTATTAGAAATAGAGTTACAATGTTCAGTTAACACTTGTTTAATTTTTTAAATTTATATGCAAAATATTATTTGTAAGCATTGTTGGTTTATTTTATAATAAAAGTAAAAAAATGAAATTAAAAAAAGGAGGAATTTTTTTTTTACATTGTTTGATAAATTTTTCTATAAGGTTTATTATAGACTCTAAAAAAATATTAACAATATAAAAATATGGAATTTTTCATGAAACTTATAACTTTATAGTTGTAGACTTCAATAAGCTCGGGTCCTCTTCTTAAAAAATTCTTCTCTTTTTGAATCATCATAAATTTCAATTTCATTTGGTATTTAACCCAAGAAGTCTTCTACATGAACTCCTCGAACTAATTTTATTAGAGAATGATGCTCACTACTTTTTTTTTTTTTTTAATGTCCAATTCTTTAAAATTACATCTCTAATTTTGACTAACACCTAAACAATTCCTTTAATTTTACTAAAAAAAATTGGACAGTCCTAAAAATATTTTATATTAAAAAAAAATATGGATGTGTTTATTTCTTTAACAAATGCAAATAAATTTGAAAATTTTGGGCTCAAAAAACATGTTTTTGTATCTTATGCCTTTCTCATATCAAGTCAATAAGTTTTTAAAAATATAATGAAAATAATGTATGTTTTTGGCTTTACTTTTCAAGTCTCTTAATATTCTACAATGAAAATAATATATGGTTTTGGCTTTACATTATGATAAAGAATAGTTGAGTTATTTTGATATTTTTCAAGTCTTTTAATGTTGTATAATATATAAAAAAATACTCCAATCATTATAATAATATATCAGTCAAAGAAATTAGTGCAATATAATATATCATTAGTATGAATTTTAATCTAACAAATGAATGTCGTAATGATTGTTTGATTTTTATAAAATATTAATAAATTTTTATAAACAACAATGAACTAATTTAAATATATAATATAGTTTTAAAATGATTTCTAGATGACTTTCAAATACGTAAATGTATTAAGGTGCTCATATATTTAAAGATTTGAATTCAAATTATGATCATATTAACGTCTAAACCAACATATATAATTAACAAAGTGAAAATATAAGATAAAGATCACATGAAGTAAAGTATAGAAAGTCCCAAAAAATCCCTTACTAAAACCGAACAATTACATTTACGACATGTTTAGAACGAAATATTACTTTCTAGACATGTCTAAAAAGGACATCACACTTCACATAAAGAGGGCAGAATTAGGAGGAACCTTAAATATAATAAACCTTAAAAAGAAACTTTGAATCTAATCAAATATAGAAAAAATGTTTTAGATGTAATTGAACTTGAATAAATAAAATCAAATATAGAAAAATAATAAAAATGTCAATAATGTCTAATTTAAAATATATATCTTAAAACACCAATTAAAGACAAAATTCATTCGTGTGTATCCATGAATATGTTCTAGTGGATCCCCATTCATGTGTATCCAATCTTATCATCAAATTAGATTTGCTTTTGTGATTAGATTAAAGAATTACAAACTAAGACCAATAATTAATTTTGTGCATATTTTCAAATAATTTAATCCAACATTTAAATAATTTGTTTGTTTATGTTTGTCGCCGAACATTTAAAAAAAATAGTGTGTAAAAACCAAAATAAGAAATGGCTTCAAAAGATTATCATTATAAATTTTATGTATGTGATGATATCTTAATCATTTGTTTTTTTAAGATATTAATGTAGAACCAAAAATAAATAAAAATTGAAAGTTAACATTACTTTTCATCATGCTACTTTCGATTAAGTAATTAGGATTCGATTATATCTTTCTTTCCTTTTATTTAAATTATTTTTATTTTTTTATTTATTTTTTTTAAATTATAAGTTTTATAATTTATATTGTTTTAAAAATAAAGTTTATTTGAAAAAAAATCTATAAAAATTTTGAAAATTAATATTTCAGATTATATTATGTGGTTTATTAACTTAAATAATATTAAGTATTAAAGTTCTTTATATGGATGATACATTGATCTTTAAAAATGATAATTACATTAAATTATTAAAAAAATAATTAACACATAATTAAAATTATTAAATAATAGTTCTCAAATTAATTAATTCCAACACAATAATTATTAATCTTACCAAGGATCCTACCTCGGGTTTCTATCGACCCTTCGAGAGCACCCCGCAGGCCAGCATTTCCAAATCCCATACCGACAAACTTTCCCTCAAACTATTCATACCTAAACCCAAATTGATCAACCTTGATGTGGGAATCTCTGAGAGGAGACCGCCCAGAAGAGTAAATCCATTGTTGGAGGAAATGAAAAGTAACAAGGCGCAGTTAGAAAAGCTTAACAACAAAGTGCAAGAGCCATGGCTGGTTCTCTTCAATCTTATACAAGAATGGAATGTTATCTATAGATAGATCGAGACCACGGTGCAGTATTTCGTCTAGTATTCTAAACCTACTCCAACCCCTGTTAACAAGATCTTGAAAACACCCCCACCTGGCTCCCCCAAGGTGGCCCCCATAAAGAAGACTCCCTTATAGGACCAAGGGCAGAAGAGAGCCCATATGATCTTTCCAAGAGAAGCAACTGAAGGTCCTGACAACTGCACATGGGATAAGATTTCAAAGGTTAAGCAGGACATCCCAGTGAAGAACCCCAAGGAAGTTGAAGACCTGCTAGAGGGACCCCCCTTCTAACTTATGTTTTTGTTTTTTGTTTTCTTCACTTTTGGTTTAATATAGCTGGTTTTTAATATTTTTGTTGGGCTGCCTTTGTTTGGCCTGGTGATACTTTTTTTATTTCACTTTTGAGGTTTAAGGATACCTGCAAAACTGTTAATTTACCCTATTAAATAAAAAATAATCTTATTTAAGTATTTTCTAATTTAAATAGCCTCCCTAATTTTTCTCTTTAAAAAATTTACCAATTTTTTTTGTCTTGTATATAAATGTGATTGCAAGTTGCCTAAACATGAATAATGAAAGTAAATATTTTAACACAATCATAATTAATGTCATCCAAGCTATATTATTAAATACTTAATCTCATATAAAATAAGTATCTTCATTGGATTTGAAAATCATGTGTTATATCTTGGTTTTATTTTTATTAGAATATATATCTATGTGGGTGGGAGGTGAGGGTTCCTAAAAAGAGGTGGTCGGTTATTATTCAAGGTGTAAAATTTATGTCAAAAAAATACACGTCAAAATAATTTATAAAAAATGTTGATTTATACAAAATTACAATCAAAATATCAAATTAAAACACGACAACAAGTGTGAAAATCATGCTCACATAGCAATATTGAAAGGTGATGGTGATAGATCATCCTTGGAAAGAATATTAACCTAAGAAGAGGGCTCTCTTTAAGGCATATTTGACAGAACCCACCCATCTTAAGTTTTCTATAAAAGAGTCAAATAAGTCATGATTCCTCACCCTAGAGGTGGAGGCATGATAACACCCTTTTTCTCACAGCTTTACATTAATGAAGACAATGAGATGGACTAGTAGAGGTTTTTACACAATGGTAGAATTTAACCCCTTAGTGAGGAGGGTTGGGGAGGAGAAGTGGATATAGGAGCAACTTCTTCATCATGATGGCACCAATGGAGGAGAAACTTCTAGCAATGGACCTAGATGAATTCGGCTCATGGTATAAAAGGGGCTTCCCTAGTGGTTGAGAAACTTCCAAAGATGATGAAAATAAATAGAAAATTTCTATACATGTACTGTAATATACAAATAATAATAAGATATCATAAAAAAAAACATTTTTAATAGGAAAACGAAGTGAGAGTACTTCATTATTGAAAATAGTTGAATTTATAGATTTACAAAGTGAAAAATAATGATGTCTTTGAAAAATTTCAAAAAAAATAAGTGTATGCTGACCATTATGCATTATCTCCAAATAAATCCATTATCTAATTATGGGGATTTAGGTGAAAAGGCTTAAATATATTGTGAATCCATTACCAAGATTGATGAACATGAGGGAAGGCTACAAACAAATGTTTAAATGTTTTATTTTTAGAGCATGTAGAGCACTTAGGATTAGGAATACATATAAAGGTGTTTAAGTCTTTCCCCTTGTAGTAGACCTTGGTAGAAAAGATACTAACGAAAATGGAAAATTTTGGGATCTAGGATGGAATTCTATATATTGTTGAGTATAGCATCTAGCAAGTCATGTTTGAAGAGAAGAATTCATAATCCACCATTTTTCAACTATCCAAGAGCCAAAGATAAGGAAATTGTGATTAAGTATAATAAAGTTGGAGAGTAATGCTTGAAAGGAATGTCACAATTCCATTACCAATTTTCCCACCAGGAAATCGGTGGTTTTAGACCAGGTTTGTTTAGCATGGCATCTCTAATAAAATATTGAATACATAGGATGGGAAGTAATTTATAAACTAAAATATTAAACTTCCTTTGTAAGGGAAGACACAAAATCCAATCTCTAGAGAGACAATATCCATAATAATGGAAATGATTTTTCTATAAAACTAAAGGTATTTGATTTTTGGTGTTTTTAAAATAAGGATGCTAGCATTAGTAATGATAGGAGATCACCATAAATTACAATCATTAAAATAAATACTAGTTATGAACCCATCACAAATATATTTTAGGTAAAGTTTGATAAATATAAAGGCTTTCCAAATGGTTTTGGACTCAAAAGACCTTAAATTTTAAATGGGGTAAAAGTGATGAGCATAGTATGAAACCCTAAATTCTTCCAATAAGTTTTTTCATATGTAGAGATTTTAGAAATGTAATATGTACAAAAAAATTCAATCCTCACACCAACCATTTAGTGCATAAGGTAATGCTTTGCCTTTACATAGTAATGATGCCTATGCCACCCTTGTCGTAAGGGAGGCAAAAAATATCCCAGGCCAATTTGTTAAAGCTTTGGGTTTGCTTAGTGTTTGACCAAATAAAATGTTTGAGTAGTTTATCTAACTTTTCATAAGATGCCATAGAAGGATCACAATAAAAATATTAGTAGACATGAGTGTCTATAATACATTTAGTGCAAATTTGAAATATTTTTGCTAAATACAAAGTATTTGTGATCTAGTAGGAAATTATTTTTCAACTCTTTTAATCGCATACTACTATAGTTAAAAAATAGAGATATCAAAATAAAAATGGATGGCTAAATTTTTTTAAATTATTCTATCACTCGATTCATTCACACCAATATTATTTAATCCAATTTGATAATGGCATCATGCTCTATCTAAAATAGTGCCTTGTGGACCACTGGAAATTGGATCCTGAATATTTAAATAAAAATCAAGGCATCACATTTCCTCTTTAAAGGAGGCATTGATTTAAAAAAGTGTAAGTAAATATTCATCTACGAAGTTTCCATTAATTAACTGAGTGGCCTTATCAATAAGTACAATTCCTCATATTAGGCCATGGTAAACTCTATAAGTACGAAGATAGCCATATGCATTTTGCATAAAAACGTACAGTGTAGGAGCAAGAGGGGAAATTTTCCAGATGGATCAAAATCCCAAATAATATTTCCTTATGGCCATTAATGGTCAAACAAGTTTATAACTTTAAGAAGAGAGTTTATACAGACAAAAAAAATTATTTTCCAAACCTAAGAGCTTAAATCAAGACGATGATAAATGGCCACTCAATGCAATCACAAGATCCTTATAAATCAAGCTTAAGGAATATAGTCTTTTAATAATATGCACATTCCAATTCCATTCCTTCACATAATACAATGATATTATCCAATATATATGTAATTTAAATAAACCTCATTTATTCCGATATAATGATCACATACAAGATGTGGTGAAGGTGACACACAAAGGCTTTGGAAATAATTTTGTAGGAAACCTTATGTAATATGGTTGGTGTATAAATGGTAATAAAATTTGTATCTCATACTTAAGGAATGGATTTAATTTTTCCTATGTTAATTATATTAATTTAATATTTTTTTTTTCAATGTTTCAAAATAAACTTGAAGGAAATATGGTCTAGAAAACTACCAACTGGCCTTGTGAAATTCACAAGGGAAAACAATCAACTCACAATGCCTTATCATTAGCCATGATTTGAACTATATCATAAAGCTCATCTAGAATGGGGGGTCATCAAAATTAATTTTATTTGAAGAGATTATATTACAATAAAACAAATCTAAGCTTTCTTGAAACACTCAAGCTTTCTTTGTTGAGATTTCATAGGCTCGAAACACTAATTCATAATGGTCCAAAAAAAGTTGAGGATATTTTAGGCATACTAGTGAGGTGATTGCATTTAATTTGGATGAATTTTATTTGTTATTTTGCTTCTTTTCCCATAATATATTTTAAAAAAATATTTAAATTTGTAGTTTCTAATCTTGATCCAATTATGCATATCTAAGCTCCTATACCAACATGGATTTCCACAAGTTTATGCTTTTGTTCAATTTTTGAAACCAAAGCACATAACTAGGTTTTAAAAAGGATTCACTGGAGATATGATGTAGCTCTTTATAATTTATTAGCCAATGCATCATTGGACTATTTTTAAACTTGAGCCACTTATTTGTCATAGTGTTAGAAGAAAGTAGTAGTGTGGTTGATCACATCAATCCAGCATTTAATTTAGCTATAAACATAAAACGGATGTGGAATATAGCTCCATAATATGGTGATGAGTATAATGGTGCCCTAATGGTTGATAAGCAATGTACTCAAATAAAATTGATTATGAATAAATTAATGAAAGACATCACCCCAATCCAATTTAAAATTGATGGGACTGTGATAAAAAAATCACAAACTCCAGATGGATGGTGACAACTTGCCTATTGAAAACACAAAAGGAGAAAACATGTTACTATAAAAACATGAGATCATAAAGCCATTTAAGAACTTGATTTGTGAAAACCCATAAATTTGACCAATTAAATCATGGTTTATAACTTAAATAATTCCATTGATAAAGAAGATCTAGCAAGCCTTAATATTTTTTTATAGTAAAACTAGTTTTCACTTTCTCCCATGCACCACCACATAGGCAACGATCCCTATATCCTTTGGTGATTCTACCATATTAAATTTTTTGAGAATGATCTAGGTGGATAAATAAAAATTATTAGATATCCATTACTATAATTTTGTTCTACTAGGATAATCATTAGGTGCATAAACATTAATGATCCCTAAAGAGTGACCATTAATGTCAAGGGTGACCCAAATAACCCAAAGTGATGGATATTCTCTTGAGTTAATAATTAACTAACAAAATTTTGAACAAGTCAAAATAATATCACTACCATGTTTTTCCTCATGTGAAGTGTAAAATTATGTGGTGTCTTACCAAATACATTTCATATAATCTAGTAGAGAAAACCCTAAAATTTCAACTTCTTACAAATACATTAAATCTAAATCAACAAGTCATTGAAATGTAGATCATACATAGAATTTTTGTGAGACCTTGAACATTCCAAGAGATAATAATCATAAATAATTATCATTCATGTGAAGTCCTCCATGTCCATCCTCAAATCCTTCCTCTAAAACCAAGGTTACACTGCAGTCATTTATCATTAATTTTTGGTTTGGAAATATGAAATCCCCAAGTGAAATGGAATGACATTTAATCCCATTCCATCCATATGGTGAACATTCACTACTATGAGGTATATTTCACAAACACCATGTAGGTTAGCATTGATTGAGGATGTCCAAACATTTGAAACAACTAATTACAAATATTTTTCTTGAAATACTTGATTTTAAGGGAGAACCATAGGAATTTGGTATTGAGGAATAAGGAGAGGGATAAAATTCTCTACCCATTTTTCATTTAACTAAGGTTTGCCATTGTAAAACTTATTAGTTGATTTAGGTTTTTATTACAAACAAATAGTTTTTTTAATTTTCCACACTAATCCAATGGTCCTTTTTCTTATAAATTGTTTTATTTTAAATTTTTGGTTATTCATCATATTTATTTTAGTAGGAAATGAGGGGAAAATCATGAATCCTATGTTCAGGAGATTGGAATTAAAATAATGTGTTCAAAATGTTGATAATGGAGAATTTATAAGAAAACTATTCATTCCCCATCTAAGTATTGATACAATATTTTAAGTCTTTTATTAATTCAACATCAACATAGATGCTATTGTATAGTCATGTAAACTAAAAATTATATATTTCATTAAAAATCACATGCTCTATGAGCTAAAAAAATATCAAGCAATAAATAAAATAGAGGGAGTGAGAGAGTATGGAGTGCAACACAAACTGGGTCTTTAAGGGATGTGATACATGTGTATCACTCCATATGTTAAAACGTGGATTGTTATTATTAGTTTTGAGTATTTAGGTGGTATTTTTAATCTTTAATATATTTATGAATCATTTATAAGTATTATGATTCACAAAATTTGAATTGGAGATCTAGGCATTTTACCACCAAAACTCCAAATTTAAATTTTTGAATTTACTTCTATAGTTATTTAGTCTTAATAATGGTTTTTTTGATAAAAAGTTATATTTTGGTATTATCATGGGTGTTATATTTTTTATTATGTTTCATAGTGATTTACCACCTTTGTGATCATATTTGTCATGTTTAAAACTTTTGTAACGTCAAAGAATACAAATTTTTCAAGCATGAGCCTACATAAAAGGTAAACAAGATTCATTTAGATATTTTATAGGGACTTAAATTTAATTAATAGTCTCAAAGGATTAATTATAAAATTTATAATAAGGTGGTTATCTCAAATAAATAGAGAGAAGATCCAAAATTTGAATGAAGAGACTGTCTATCTCAAAATTCTGTGTATGCTTGTGAAGATCATAATTATGAATGAATGAGAAAAAATCTTGGATTATATTGTGATTTTAATTGTCACTCTTGGTAATTGTATCTAAATTTATTTATTTATTTATTTATTTTGAGTAGAAACATTCATCTACAGGTATAAATAGAGAAAACTCGTGCCTTAAGAGCATTTTGTTTGACACAATCAAGAACATTAAGAGTTAAGGTGTCTTGTTAACTCATTTATAAATAATTTGATTAATGGAATGGTGTTATGGAGTTGTTAATTATTTAATTAAACAAGTTTAATACTTATAAATCTATGCAAGACAAATCTCATTCAAAACTTCAAACTTCTCTTACATAATCATGTACCCTATATATGTGAGTATAGTCAAGGAGGTAATTATAATTTCTGAGTCTATTTGTGATTGAATTGGTTGTTATTATAATTCATTGAACTATATTAGGTAATAAAAAACCTAATTTAAATGGTTTTTTCCCTTGATATATCATTTTGAGTTGGTAAACTTTGTTTTGTTGTCTCTTGGGCCTGTGTAGAACCCTACTCAGGGTTTTTGACCATTTTATGGTTTAGCCATGTAAACACCATTTAAGACCCTAAAATTGTACCTAAATATTTTTATTATTTTCCTAAAATTGAATAAGATTTTTTATTTAATTCTTGGCATGTGTGGAGGATTTAGAAGCCTAAAATCAGCTTTATAGTCTAAGAGACCTAATTGAGGCCTAGGTTGAAAAAGGTTAGGTTGAGTTAGTACATTTACCTTGAGATTAATCTCAAAAAAAATTGTAAGCAGTTGTATGCCATTAATGGGTATCTAAAACTATTTTCTTTTGTTCTGATCCCTTGTGTATTTTTCAAACCATCTAAAATTTTGATTTAGGAGGGATACAATGAAAGAAGGTAAATTGAGATAATTTACATTTTGTTTTGGTTAAATACCTCCATCTACATTATATTTTTATTCGATAATGTTGAGTATTTAAAATAGGATTAAATTAGGTTGACACTCTTTGAGGATAAGAGTGAGTTTCTTTTTTGTTGGTCAGTTATAGTGAAGAAGTTATAATGTCACCAAGGAAGAACCAAAGAGGAGGTGAAAGATCAGGTATCCATATGGGAGATACAATATTGGAGGAGTTTAAAAACTTAAAATTAATATTTAATGTAAGGTTAACATTAGTAGAGGACAATCCAAGAATAAGAGTGGTAACAAGGGATGTCATTAATAGGGAAGAAGAACCACAAGCTCCAGAAGAGGAAGAAGTAGAGAGAGAGGAAGAAGGAATTGATAGGCTATTAAAATTGGTAATGGCATAGGGCTATAAACCAAAAATAAAATTTCCCACTTATGTAGGAAACCTATATGGATAATATCTCATTAACAAGATTATAGAGTTAGATAAGTTTTTGACTATGAAAATGTACTAGATGAGAATATGGTAAAGTTTGTTTGCACCAAGCTAAAAGGACATGCAACCCTTTGGTGGGATTATGTGAAAGATGAAAGGAGAAAGAAATTTATGGTGAAGATAAAATATTTGGATATGATGGTAGCTAAAATTAAGGTAAAATTTCTTCTTAATGATTATAACTCTAACTTATTCAAGAAATTATAGAATTTGAAGCAAAAGGAGATGTGTGTTAACAAATATACCAATGAATTATATAAGTTTACCATTTGATCAAGTCATGTGTAAGAATATGTGGAGAAGATTTATAGGTATCTCAATGGGATAAGATACAAACTTCAATATGAACTTACTTTGGTAAGTCCAAGAACACTTGAAGAGTGTTACCAATATGCCTTAAAATTGGAAGACAAGTTGAATAGAAGATAGACTCAACAAAGCAGGGGTAGTGGAAGAAATTATAGAGGTAGAGGTCTACAAGGAGGAAGAAACACATCACAAATAACTAATTTATAATCTAGTACATCTCAAGAACATGCATCCAATTTTAGAGGTTGATTCAGTGGAAGGAGACCATACTTCACATGAACATACACACAATGATGTATAGGCTTAAGTGGATTCACTAGTAAGTTCTTTAAATGTAATAAGTTTACTGGTCATAATTTTTTGGAAGTCCATATAATTCTCAAACTAGTGGATCTATAATTGAAAATGAAAACCAAATAATTCAAGTAGATGAAGAAAGTGTGGATTCTCCATCTCATGTTGAGGAATTAAAAGTTGGTGAATCTTTGTTGATGAGGAGAGTGTTGATAAAACCATATAATGAGAATTAGCCTTCCCAAAGGAATACTATATTCAAGAAAACATGTAAATTTCAAGGTAAGTATTGTAAATTGGTGGTTGATTAGATAACACACATAATCTAGTGGTAATAGAGATAGTGTAAAATTTTGGCTTGAAGAGGATACCACACCCAAACCTCTAATAGGTATCATGGATAAAAAATGGGAAACAAGTCATTATAAATTATCAATGTTGGGTAGACTTTCATATTGGAGGATACAAGGATAAGGTATTATGTTACATAATGCCAATGGACATGTGTCATGTGCTTCTAAGAAGTCCTTGGAAATATGATAGGAAGACTACTCATGATGTTAAAAATAATGTATACACTTTGGAAAAGGATGGCATAAGCCATACATTTTTTCCTCTCAAATAAGAAGACAATGGGAAAAGGACCAATGCAAGTTTTATGATGGTAAGTGAGAAAGATTTCTTGTACACTATGAAAGAAGAAGAATTGGGTTTTAGAGTTGTGATAAAACCAATTACTATTGTAACAACCACTAAGATAAATTAATTACATCAAGAGTTGAAATATATGTTGTAGGAGCATGATGATATAGTTATGGATGAACTGCCCAATGAACTGCCACATATTAGGAGCATCAGTGATCACATTGACTTTATACCGGGTGTTAGTTTTCCTAATAAATTTATTATAAGATGACTCCATAATATAATGTATAAATAAATAATAAAATAAAATACCTCTTGGATAAGGGATTGATCAAATAAATTCTCTTCCCATGTGTATTCCTAGTTGTACTAGTGCCCAAGAAAGAAGGAGATTAGAAAATGTGCATAGATTCTAGAGCAATCGATAAGATAACCATAAGGTATAGATTTACCCTTCCAAGAATTGAGGATTTGATGGATTTTTTGAGTGGTTATAACTAATTTTATAAGATAGATCTTAAGAGTGGTTATCACCATATAATAATAAGAGAAGGAGATGAATGAAAGATTGCCTTTAAGATGAATGAGGGGTTGTATGAGTGGCTTGACATGATATTTGGTCTTAATATGCCCCAAGCACATTCATGAGACTCATGAATGAGATATTAACACCTTTTATTGGTAATTTTGTGATTTTATATCTATACAACATCTTGATTGATATCCATATCAAAGAGGATCATATTCAACATTTAAGAATGGTTATGTAAAGGTTACATGAGGAGAGATTTTTGATTAACCTCAAGAAATGTTTGTTCATGAAGACATAGATTATTAACCTTAGCTTTTTGATATCTTGAGGTGTTTTGAATATGGATAAAGATAAGGTGAAATCCATTGTTAAATGGCCAACTCTAAGGACAACCTATGAGGTAAGAATATTCCATGGCTTAGCCATATTTTATAGGAAGTTTATCAAAAAAATTAGTGGGATTAGTGCACCCATTGTTGATATTATTAGAGGGGATAAAAAAAAGTTTGAATTGATTTATATAGCTGAGAGAACTTTATAGATTTTTTAGAAAAAAATAACATAATAAATAGTGTTGGTACTTCTTGAATTTAATAACAAGGTGTTTCAAGTTGAGTGTGATGCAAGTGGAGTGGCCATTGGAGCTTTCATAGTTTAAGAGGGAAAATATATAGCACACTTCAATGAGAATTCAAATGAGGCCAATAAATGGTTTTAATCTTGTGATATTGATTTCTATGCCATGGTTCAAGCCTTGAGGAAGTGGATACACTACTTAATGCCAAAGGAGTTTGTTATCTTAATAGATAACCATGAACTTTAGTTTATAACCAGCCAACCCAAGCTCAGTCAAAGGCACATGAAGTGGGTGGAGTAATTTTAAAAATTCACATTTTTCATCAAGCATAATAAAGGATAAACAAACAAGTTATTAGATTCTCTAAGTGGGAGAACTTTAGTTATTACTGAAATTTAGTTTAAGTGTGGATGAATAGAGTCACTTAAGTAGTTATATGAAGTTTATTTAGATTTTTGAGATATATATGAGGTTTTCAAGTAGCCAACTACAAGAAAAATGGAGCCTTGGATGGATTATATGATTTAGGATGGTTTTTTGTTCAAAGGAGTTCAATTTTGTGTGCCAAGTAGTTTAATGATAGATAATTTGATCAAGGAGAATCACTATTGAAGTTTGGCAGGTCACTTTACTCTTATTAATACCTTAACTCAGCTTAGTAATCATTACTATTGGCCTAAAATATAAATATATGCGAGAAATTTTGTGGAAAGATGCACAGTTTGTCAATTCACAAAGGGTAAGAGTACTAATGTAGGAATATACTAGCACTTACCAATACCAAATAGGCCTTGGGACTCCATTAACATATTATCTATCATTGGGTTTCCAAGAACTCAAAGGGGGCATGATTCTATTTGTGTTATTATGGACAAATTTTCAAGATGGCCCATATCATATCTTTCAAGACAACCAATGATGATACTCATGTGTCCATTTTTTTCTTCAAGGAGGTGGTTAGGATACATGGAATACCATTGAGAATTATTTTAGATAGAGATATTAAGTTTGTAGGAAGCTTTGGAGAACTGCATGGAAGAAGCTAAGAACCAATTTAAACTTTAGCTCAGCTTACCACCCTTAAATGGATGAAAAAACTAAGGTTATCAAGTGAAGTTTGGATATCTTAATAATATTTTTGACAAAATAAAGTCTTAAATATGAAAAAGTTATCAAAACTCTTCAGCTAATATCTCTTCAAGAGCTCATTACTACAGTCATTGATGCTTTAACATACATGCAAAGAAGAAACCAATTAAAAATCAAATCAATTATTATATATAAAAATAGATATGTAAAATATTACAAATCATGTATATTATAATGTAAATCACTTGCTTATATAGGCAAGGCAAAACAAGATGCAAGCTAGACTAGGTAATATGGGATAAATCCTCACATAGGACAAATTTAGGTAAAGACCAATGACCTATCTAGAACCTAGAAATAATGAGTAATAAGATACTATAACAAACCCCTTAAGTGAAGTTAGGGAATAACAATAGAGGATGTAGTGTGAAGCCATGTGTCCCTATGGATGCCAATCCATCTTGCTAAAGTACATGGATGTCGCGTCACTATAACTGCTAAGTGAAAGTAAGAATGGTGTTGAATACAAGGATCACTGAACATTAACATTATACTCTAAATTACTAGGTAGAATGCTAAACCTAAGGAATTATCACTTGAACACCTTCTAACAAGATGATGAGAAGTGAGCACAAATATAGGTGGGGGCTGCCACACTAGTGTCACTAGTAGGGATACCACACTAGTGTCACTTTAAGAATCACCAAGAAGACCATGAAATCAAGTAACAATATTTATATATGTTCCAAAAAACAAAGTGCCTAAATAAGATACCCATGTACAAAGGAGAAATCCCAAAAAAAACTCAAAAAAAAACAAATATATATAACTTGTAAAGTGGAGAAAAAAGAGAAAACCCATAAGAAAAACTCCCCCCCAAAAGAGATAAAATAATAAGAGAGAGTTATAAATCCCCCTCAAAGATGATGTTGAAGTATTCCACACTCTAAATACTCAAAAAGGCACAAATGAACTCAATTTGCATGAGTCATTTAAATCCACTACTTGATCATAAAAATAACTGACATTGGGATTCACTAGAATAACTTCAATCAAGAAGACTATTAGTGGTGATTAAAGTACAAAATAATATTTCATGTGAAATAAATGCTCAACACCAAAGAAGTAGAATATACACACACCCCATATTTCTAACTGAGTGGAGTGGAGAAAAAAATTCTGCATGAGTGGTCTGAATCCACTACTTGAATACCAAACAAGTTGATAATGTATACACTAGAATAGTTCTATATCACACTGAAAGAGACTATAAAACTATTAAAATAGACAAGATGACACTAATATTCACTAGAATATCTATAATTTAAGTTGTGGGAGACTATCAACTATAAAAAAGGTAGTGTCAAAAATATAAAAAAAATCTCTCAAAGATGATGGCCCATAGTGGTGATGGAAGAGACAAGCAATTGACAAAGTGAAAAGGTGCCCATAATAGACCACACAAATTCATGAAGGTGGATAAGGCTAAATCAACAAACCCTCCATGACACTATATAAATTAGAGTGAGTATAATATAATCCATACATAATGAAACACCAAATAGAAACAAGAAAGACACTAGGCTTCACCAGAATAAATCTAAATGAGGAGACTATCAACCTATCAAATAAGCCATCAATATCATGAGACATGAATCAAAAATAAGGGAACAAAAAGTGTCTCCATAGAATAAGGTAAGACACTAAGAAAGGGGCCTTGATGGATACTGACATAAACTATAAGTGTGTCAATGTGTCAATACACAAACTATAATAAAACATGTCATGGGATGATTAAATAATGTAGCAAATGGAAAAAAATAGATGTATTCAAAAATACACTTGAGATGATCAACTATCAAACACTATAACCTATAAACCACATATAAACAATGTCAAACTCAACTAAAAATGCATTTGAGATAGTACATGCATGAAGTAAAATATAGGGCCCATAGTATAGGAAAACCCCTAGTAGTGATAATGTACACTCAATAATAAGATGTCGAACTCAACCGAAAATACATCTATGAGTGAAATAAATGATGACAGTGCAATCTAGAAGAAGTAAGAAGGATGTTTATGTTACATGTAAGGGGGTTTAACCTCCTACCAAACTGGACCTCACCCTCTAATCTCTGATAAATGAAAGAGATAAGGAATATGAAAAAAATAATATTACTTCAACAAATTATCACAACATAATAAATGTGTCACCACTAAAAATTCACCACGAACCATAAGCACAAGGCAACACAACCAATGTGAAGAGATGTCCCAAAATGCAACACTTTATATTTTAGTTTGGTTTATAATGTAAATAAATCTAATGCATGGGAATGAAAAAATATGAACTTTTGAAAAAGACAATGCTCAATTTTGAGCTACTAACCAAAAGTTATTAAATAATCAATTTCTTGTAAAAGAGGCTTATTTAATAAAAATTTTACTAAAATTCTAAAAAAAGTATTGCAGGTAAGGTGAACCTAGCCTTCCAACCACTCATTATAACCATCATATAACCAAGAAACTTTTCTAGCCAACATTAGTCAAAAAGTACACATCATCTTAACCTTTACAAGGATTTTCACATCACAATATATTATTTTTTTGTAAAAAAACAATCAAAAACTTGTCATAACCCACAATTAGATTCACCCTCACATGGACAAACCCCAATGAAATTACTTTCTACCAAAATTAATTTTTTTTCATTTTATGCCACACATTAATTATGTCTGCTACAAAAAAGACATCTAAATATCATGCCAACAATTCAAAGTCTTCCACCAATTTTTTTTTTAAATTTAATAATTAATAATGCTAATACAAGGACATTAATAAAGTAAATAGTGGATTATTAGTTTTATTAGATGATTCTAGGTGCTAGAAGATGATTTCAAGCTGGAGGGAGAATGCAGTAGGTTAGATGGAGGGAAAAGGAACATGGTGTTGGAGGCCAGTTCTAGGCATCGCTGCAGTGGGTGGTCTATGGCATGGATGACTAGTAGTGGGGAAAAGATAGGTTCTAAAACACCATGGAGGCTTAGTGATCGATGATGGAGATATCAAGATGGGAAATTATTCATAAAACTTGCTCCATAGACATGTTGGTGCCATTCTTGGAGTCTCCACCTCTAGGTAGATCCTCCGCCCTTCGAAATGCTTTATTCATGTACCACGACTGCACCATGCCATAGATCTACCCTACTATAATCCATGCATACCCCAATAAAATAACATTAATGTAATGTCTTCTTGGATGTATTCACCATCCTCTTCATCCTAGAAGCATTCTAGCACATTGATCAAGTCATGTAAAATACCCTCAACTTTCTTGACTTCCCCAAGCTATCCCAATCTCAACCTTCATCTTTATTGTGCCAATGCCATTTTTAGATGGCTCAAGAATGCTTTGAATGTAGAAGTGATGATCCAAATTCTTTGAATTTATTAGTATATCTTATTTCACATAGACTAAATGTGGTGCACATAAATATTCTTTCACAATAGTTAGCTACAATTTGACCAGTGAGTCAAATCTATAACACAAGTGTTCAAACCACAAATCCTCCACTTTGATCTATAATGGTAGTTTGAAGGATAATGGCAACCATATAGATAATTTCATAGGTTGAACAAATAAATCCCAACCATGAAAGACCTTTCTTGTAGTGATAAAGATACCATGGAGATCCAAGAGCTTGAAAATGAATGTGGTTTATCGTGAGGATACCCCTAGACTTTATAGAAAAAGACCCATACAACCAAGTTTTTTGAGATTTTTATTTAGAAAAATATCCTTGAAATTTCATAAAACCTCTTAGATTTTGAAGATAAAACCTTATAATTTTTAAATAAACATAGATTCCTAATACAATCCATTTAAACCCATGCAAATCTTCAGAATAACATTAAAATATGTAAGACACAAAAGTGTTACTAATGCATAGATCTTAATAAATAGGTGAATTGAATGGGAAGAATCCATGAAATCCATCCAAGACAATCTTGGATATGCCAAAGCTGAGTAATGGCTTCATAATAGATTAGTAATGACTATTAGAGGGTGGCTTTGATACTATGAAATAATTATCAAAACTCTTTTGCTAATATCTCTCTAGGAGCTCATTACTATAGCCATTGATGCTTCAACATACACTCAAATAAGAAATCAATTGAAAAAAAAATCAGTTGTTATACAAAAAAAAGAGATATTGAAAAGATTGCAAAGCAAGTATATTATAATGTCGATCACTTGCTTATATAGGCAAAGCAAAAAAAATGTAAGCTAAACTAGGCAATATGGGATAAATCCCCACATAAGACAAAACTAGGTAAAGAACAATGACCTAGCTTGAACCTAGCAAGCATGAGTAATAATATACTCTAACAAACATGACAACCTATAAATCACCATGGAATTAGTATTGATACAAGTAGATCTTGCTTACAATGACTCACCCAATAGGATCATAGAAAAGAGTCCATTTCAAGTGGTTTATGTTATCCACCCAAGGGAAGTCTTTGAGTTGAGAGATTTAGGAAAAATGGAGAAAAGAAGTGTTAAGGGGGAAGACCTTACCATTTCCATGCAAGAGGTGCATCAATAAGTGAAGAAGAAGTTAGATTTGAGTGTCAAAAAGTATAAACAACATGTTGATTTTAAGAGGAGAGAGGTTACTTTTCAAATTGGATATATGGTGTTAACTTACTTTAGGAAGAAAAGGTTTCCTAAAGGTGAGTATAACAAACTAAATATAAATAAGATTGGCCCATGCAAGTTCATAAGGAAGTTTTCTAACAATTCCTATGAGATAGAGTTTCCTAGTGGCATAGGGATATCTCCTATATTCAATGTTGTATACTTGTATCCATACAAGGAAGGAGATATGAAAGATCAACTAGCTGGAAGTCAAAACATAATAGTCCAAGAGTGGGTAGATCAGCTGCCACAAACAAAGTAAGAAGAAATTGAACTCATCTTGGACAAGAAAGTTGTAAAGAGAACAAGAGTTAAAGAGTACTATTGGTATTTATTAAAGTGTAAACATCATATTGTATAGGATGGAACTTGGATGATAACAATATACATAATCAAGTGTGGAGGTACTCTTGAAGACTTCATGAATAGGAGTTCATGAGTCAATTTATTAGTCATAGGAAGTATGATGCAGGTGCATCACTCCATATGTTAAATTTTGGCTTGTTATTATTTTTTTTGAGTCTTTAGTGGATATTTATATCCTTTAATATCCTTTAGGAATCATTTAAAGGTCTTAATAGTTCACAAATTTTGAATTGGAGCTCTCTAGGCATTTTCCTTCCAAAACTCCAAATTTACATTTTTTAATTTCTTTGTATAGTTCTTTGGTATTAATCATGTTTTAGTTTCTATAAAAGGTTATATTTTTTTATAATTATGGTTATTATATGTGTTAGGATGTTTCCTAGTGATTGACCACCTTTGTGATCATCTTTATCATGTTTATAACTTTTGTAATGCCCAAGAATGCAAATTGTTCAAGCATGAGCCTATGTAAGAGGTAAAAAAGATTGAGTTAGAGATTTTATAGGGAATAAAAATTAATAAATAATATTTAAGGATTAATTCTAAAATTTATAATAAGGTGGTTATATCTAATAAATAGAGAGAAGATGCAAAATTTTCATGAAGAGACTAACCGTCTCAAAATTCTGTGTATGCTTGTGAAGATCATAACTTTGAATGAATGAGAAAATATCTTCAATAATATTTTGATTGTAATTTTAATTTTTTTTTAGTGCATATACATTTATGTTGTCATTTATTTATTTATTTAAAGTATAAACATTCATCTATAAGTATAAAGATAGAAAACTCTGAACTTAAGAGCATTTTATTTGATACAATCAAGAACATTGAGAGGTAAGGTGTCTTGTTAACTCAGTTTCAAATACTTTGATCAAGGGAATGGTTTTATGGAGTTTTAAAAATTTTAAGGAAACCTATTTAATAAACAAAAACCTCTTTTGAATAAAAATCTTACTCAAAACTTCAAACTTCTCTCACATAGTCATGTACCCTATATTTATGAATACAGTCAAGGAGGTAATTGCATTTTATGAGTCTATTTATGATTGAATTGGTGGGTATTAAAATTAATATAATTTTATTAGGTAATAAAATAACTCATTCAAATGGTTTTATCCCTTTATATATCATTTTGAATTTGAAAACTTTTTTTTGTTGTATCTTGGGCCTGTGTGGAACCTTGCCTAGAGTTTTTGACCATTTTGCAGTTTAGCCATCTAGATGTTGTTCCAAACCCTAAAATTGTAATTTAAGCTTATTATTATTGTATTATAGGTGAATAAAATGTTTCATTAGGTTTTTGTCATGTGTGTAGGATTTATGATCCTAAAATTAGTTTTATAGTCTAAGAGACCTAATTGAGGCCTAGTTTGAAGAAGGTAAGGTTGAGTTAGTACATTTACCTTGAGAGTTAGCTCATAATTTTTTTTAGGGATTTTTTTTTACTTAATTGGTATCTAAATATATATATTTTTATCCTGAACCCTTGTGTATTTTTTAAACCATTTGAAAAAGTGCTTTAGGCGGGCTATAAGGAATGAAGGTAAATTGAGATCATTTGCATTTTGTTTTGGTTAACTCTCTCCATCTACATCAAGATTTCAAATTAGATAATTTTAAGTCTTTATTTTAATTTTTAAACATCATTAAGTT